>OLKM01001237.1:0-156344 GCA_900291075.1 Melanogrammus aeglefinus | reverse complement strand
TCGGGAAAGTCTGACCTCTTCAACTATAGATTCCGCCAGACACACCAATGAGAAAACCAACTAATGCAAGCCAACCTGAAAAGAGAAAGGAAGAAAAGACTAACTCACCACTCGCCACTTTGCTGACTGAATTCCCCGATTTTGTAAAGAAAAGCCCATTCCACGTTTACCGCGACGGCCAAGCCACGCGCCGCTGAGACAGGGGTAGGCCTATACTATCTAGAGAATATTGTTATATAGCGCCCCTTAACTGCTTACTATATGTTCTGCATTTGATTTAGACTGTCCCATATGGCATCCCGTATAGGGTCCGTGCAGCATGCGCATTAACGGAACAGGAAGCAGTTCGTTCGGGATGTAACACACACACGCAGGGTCGGTCCGTTAGTAACTTGTTTGTTTATTGTTAACATCCCGTCACTTTATTTAAAGCGGTATGGAACAAATGGATCTGTGTTCTTATTTATAAACAAACAACTTGACGCAACCAAGCAGGGTTATCAGTGCAGGGGAGGACTTAAACGTTAGGTGCTCGACAGACCACGAAGACGTCGCAGCACTGCACCTTTTCGATCTCCCAGAACACCGTACACCTGAGAAATATTGGTATGGATTTACTTGCTTTTTGTGGAATAATCTATGGAATACTAACTTAACTTTCTTAACTTGCAAGATTAAGGAATATTTTCCTACGGAATAACTGTTTCCCCAATGGCGCTTGTGAATGCCAGAATGCCCGATTGAGGTTGTGCTATGTAGCCGAGCATGCTGGTGAGTGCGGTAGTAGGTGGCGGGCCATGTTGGGTATACACGCTACTGTACATGCGCAGCCCCCAGGGGCACCGGGGGGGCAAACGCCAAAATGGAGAAACTCAAGCGTCCCTCCATAGCACTGGCTGGGACAGCGAGGCCTGGTCATACTTCATAAACGCTGGGTGAATACCAGCGGGCACCAAGGTTGCGGACTGACATAGTCGTCACAGCTCTTGAGTGCTGCGAGGAGGTCTGCGGAAAGACCTCACCCGCGCGGCGGGCAGGGAGCCTCGGGAGACAGCGATGAAAAGGATGTCCTCGCCGCCTATGAAGACACTCGCCGTCCGTGCGGAGAACACTATGGTGGCTCGGGTGGCCCTATCCAACATGCGACAGGCCACGAGGAGCCCATCGCGTCGTTCCACGCCCGCATCAAGGGCAGGCAGAAGATATGTAAGTACGAGATGAAAATGCCACTAAGGCAGAGTGCGCGACCAGGTCAACGACTCACCGAGAGATTCTACGCAATGTGATTGCCCGCGGATCGCAGACTCAGAGAATACAACTTGACCTGCTCGCGAAAGAGGAACCAGGGACATGCCATTGAAAAGGACATGATAGAGTACATCGAGGCCAAGGAGTCCGGAAACGCTCGGCTTCACGCCTACTCGACCCCCAGAGCACGGACACGATTAGCAGTTCGTATCGCGGAGGGGGATAACAGCAGGATGCCCCGCACCAGGGGGGAGCCAGGCCAGAGAAGTCAAAGCCCGAGCCCGAAGGTTGTATGCATCTACTGCGGCGAGGTGGCCATGGCAAGACATCCCAATGGCGCTCCAGACGCGCTGAGTGCCCCGGGTACGCGTTAAGAAGTGTCCGCCCAGAATCACCTCGACAGGCCTGCCTGGGGGTGGCCGGTTGACCAGACCCCTTCCAATGAGACAGACGAGATGTGTGACGAGCCAGCCGGGCAGCCTTCGCTCGAACTTATGTACTGTCACTTGTGTCCAGCGCAGACGGCGAGTTACGCACCCTCCCCTCGTCACCACCTCTACGATGATATGTGCGACAAATGGGAGATGAGAAAACGTGCATCCAGCTCACAGCCGTACGTCAACCTCACTCTCACAAACGAGCGTGAGGATTACAAGGCACTGGGTTTTGACCTCGGTGTAGAATCGTATACCGGCGCAGTAACCCGGCCTGCTATGGCGACCACGGGATGCCAGAGCTGCCTCTGATTGGCATCAAGGTCGCCCGACAAATGGGCCTGAGTACGGAGGACCTCATCCCGTATCCATGACCATGGAAAGCGGCTAACAACAAGGGGATTCGAATCCTCGGAAGCCGCAGTGGTTCAGATTTGCTGGTAACAGTGGCGACGCTCGAAGATTGGAGACGCGCACAATTGCATACGTGACGGAACACTTCAGACCGCATATTCCTCTCTCCGCGCAGCCTGCGTGGGACCTGGGCATGATCTCTGACAAGTTCCCAACACTCGGGTGAGGTGAATCTGGCGACCTCGGAGTGTGTGACTGCCCACGGCGCTCTGAGCCACGCGACCAGGCCAACCACACTCCCTGCCGGCAACAGAGGCTAACAGGGAGCACTACAAGAGACTTCTTGAACTGTATGCTTCCAGAGCACATTCAATACGTGCCCCACCAGCCCCTACGAGAATGACCGGCCCGCCGCTCCGCCGTTTATGCTTGGCGAGGATGCGACGCCAGTGGCCTGTCAACCCCCCATCCCTGTGGGCCATCCACTGCAAGACGAGGTTAGGCAGGCCTCGACCGAGACGTTCGCCTCGGCGTGTTGGAGGAGGTACCCATCGGTACGCGCGGTGACATTGGTGTCATCCACGCATGGTGATCTGCGCAAAGAGACCGGCAAGCGCGACGCCGCCGTTGACTTTCAGGCCCTCCGCGCAGGGACCGCACCCACCCAATCCCGTTCCACCAGGCAAGGCGCGTTACCTAATGTGAAGCGCAAAGACTGTTTTCGATGCCTGGATGGACCGGTGTACCACAGTTGTACCACAACAAGCTCGACGAGTCACGCGATAGCGACATAGACGACCTTTCATCCACCCTCGCTGCGGGGCGCTACCGATTACCTATCCGCCGCCGCAGGGGGTACGTGGCGCGTCGGGGACGGTTACTCGACGACGGTACGATGAGGTCGTTTCAGACATTGGCAACAAAACCAAGTGTGTGGACGACACGCTGTTATGGTCGGACACGATCGAGGAGAGCTACTTCCAGGCGGTCCAGTGGCTCGACATATGCGGCCGGAATGGAATCATCCTCAACCCGGAGAAGTTCATCTTCAGCGCACCCACAGTGGACTTCGCAGGCTTCACGATCACCATGACTGATGTGCGACCCATGCAGCAGCCGCTTCCTGGAGGCGATCCACGACTTCCCACAACCGCGCAACATCACGGACATCAGATCGTGGTTCGGGCTGGTCAACCAGGTGGCCTATGCCTTCAGTATGGCAGAGCGCATGCAGCCATTCCGGAGGCTCCTGAAGAGTGGAGAGCGCTTCGATTGGACCGCGGAGTTGGAGGGAACATATTTCGTGAGTCAAAGGACGTGATCGTCCAGGAGATCGAGGCGCGGTGTCCGCATCTTTGATAAGACAAAGCCAAACATGCCTCGCTACGACTGGTCGAAGGACGGCATTGGATTCTGGTTGCTTCAGAAGCACTGCCGATGCACACCAGTCAGACCCTTCTGTGGCACAAGATGGTTGGAAGGTGACCCTTGGTCGGCAGCAGATTTCACACATGCTGCAGAGTCCAGATACCGCACCAATAGAGGGCGAGGCTCTCGCAGTCCGTGGATTGCCTGGACAAGGCACGCTACTTCTGTTGTTGGGCTGTGAGGACTTGATTGTGGCGGTGGACCACAAGCCGCTGCTGGAAGCTCCTCGCGGACAGAGGGCGCTGGACGACAATACCCAACCCCCGCCTCAGGAACCTCAAGGAGAAAACCCTGCGTTATCGCTTCCGCATCGTTCATATCCCGGGCATGAGGAACAAGGCGGCGGATGCCATGTCACGTAGGCCGGTCGGCACCACACGGCCACCACTCATGGACCTTCCGGATGACAATGTTGCCGTAGTGACCCACCCCCCACCTAGCACACACATCGACGTCTTGTCTCTCCTTCGCCAAGCTGAGCCGGAGGATGGTGACGACGCCGAGGGGGACAACCTGGCATGGTGCGCCGCAGGCCTTGAGTCGTTGCGGTCAGTGACGTGGGACCGTGTCAGGGAGGCCACCAGCAGCGATGGCGATATGTGCACGCTGGAGGAGATGGCGACAGACGGCATCCCCGACTCGAAGTCCGAGATGCCAGAGACAATCCGTGACTTTCACCAGTACCGCGAGTACATCACAGCGACAGACGGGGTGGTCCTGTACAAGGACAGAGTAGTCATACCGCCCTCACTCCGCAGCGAAGTGCTGAGCGCCCTACACGCTGCCCACCAGGGAGTGTCGATGATGACCGCTCGCGCTGAATCATCGGTGTTCTCCGGGCCGTGTCGGCATGTCGCGCGACATCAGCGCCACTCGGAGGAACTGCGAGCACTGCCACCGGATGGCACCTTCACAGCCTGGTGCACCGCCAACCCCATCCATCCCGGTCGTTTACCCCTTTCAGGCAGTGTGTTCGGACTTCTTCACGCACAGGGGTGTGCACTACCTTGTGACAGTGGACCGATACTCTAACTGGCCGATCATTTCGAGGTCGACAGGTGGTGCAGCCGGCCTCATAAATCACTTACGTCGCGCCTTTGTGACGTATGGGACGCCGGAGGAGCTCACATCGGATGGGGGACCGGAGTTCACCTCCACCGAAACCAGGTCTTTCCTGCATTAGATGGGCGTACCCACCACCGGCTCTCGTCGGTGGCCTTCCCCACAGCAACTGCCGCCGCTGAGATTGGCGTGAAAAACATGAAACGTCTTATCACTGACAACACGGTCTAAGGGCGGCCTTGACACTGACGCTGTGCAGAGGGCGATACTGCAGTATCGTAACACACCTGACCCTGACACTAAGATCTCCCCGGCGATGTGTGTATTCGGCCGCCCGATACGCGATTTCATCCCGATTGTCCCCGGGAAGTACAGGCCACACGAGACCTGGCGTGAGACTTTGATGGCGAGGGAGGAGGCCCTCCGCAAACGCCACATCCGCACGGCTGACACCTGGGCGGAGCACACTAAACGCCTCCCACCACTCGTGGTAGGGGACATGGTCCGCGTTCAGAACCAGACAGGGCCCTACCCCAACAAATGGGACAGGACGACGGCAGTGTCGTGGAGGTCCGCCAGCATGACCAATATGTGGTCAAGATCGATGGCTCGGGCAGGATCACGCTTCGGAACAGAAGGTTCCTGCGCAAGTTCAGCCCTGTTCACAACGTCCTGCCGCCGCCCCGGTCTATCTACGACGACCTGGCGACCCGCATCCTTGTACCGGCGCCCATCATGTCACCGCGCCTGCCTGACCTCAACTGCGACCCTGGGTTGCCCGTGGCACAGACTGTATCCCCACCGCCGCCGGTACTGATACCGGTGAGCCCACCTCGGCATGGAGCGCCGCCCACTTTGGCCACACCAGCAGCCCCAGGACGGGGCACGCCACGGCGGGCTGTGCTTTGGGCGTCGCCACCTGCCCCTATGGACCCGGGGGCCGCCCCCCCGCCGGGGCCGGACATGTCGCACCCTGCGCCCGGCGGGACGGGTCTGCGCGCGATCCACCAGGACACAGCGGTTGTGCCCTGCTTGGCCACGATGACTATTCGGTGGGGTAGTCATAGGGTGGGTTATTTGGACGTTTGTGTTTGGACGTTGGACATCAGTTTCTGGATGTGGGGTTTATGGACATTTGTTGGTCCATTTGTTTTATTTTTCTCAGCCTTTACCTGTTGGGACATTAAAGACTCGGGGGGAGATAGAGAATATTGTTATATAGCGCCCCTTACTGCTTACTATATGTTTAATGCTTTATTAATATGCTTTATTAAAGCGGATGAACAAATGGAATCTTGTTCTTATTTACTATCTACATGCATGCAGACTGGACTTCAGCCAAACAGACAAAAATGATGTCACCGCCCCAAAAGATTGTCGTGATAAAGTTGGTGGCCAACCAAGGTCTATTCCAGAGTTACAAAAATAAAGCTCAAATAGAAGACGCCTTCATGCAGAGAAAGAGCATTGCAATGGAGCGTGCTTTTGGAACTTTCCTTAATAGCTCTAGAGTCAGCATAATGTCCATGATGGGGGAATCACAAGGATGCTTTATAAAACCACATGAAGTGGGGAGCCATGCTGATGCTAATAAAGACAACAATGACTATGCAAATATAAGCAACAACTGTACTGGCACCTACAAAGCCACAGCTAACGATGCTTATGCAGCACTTGCTCTTGACAGAAATGCTAAGGTTCCCCTCGACGTACCATATTCCAAGTCTAACCACCAGTCCGGCGAGGGTACGGAGGCAGCTACTTTCCCTAGGGCAGCGGTTCTCAAAGTGTGGGGCGCGCCCCACCGGTGGGGAATAGAGACGTGACAGGTCGGGTGCGACAAACGGGAGGAAATTTCATTAGCCGCGTTTACATGGAAATTTCTGATCTTATTTGATTTCTAATTCCTGTCATGCAATCTAAATGTATTGTATGTATGGCATTTACAAAAGTATTAAGCGTATGTTCATATGTCTCTTGCGAGCCGCTTTCACACCGCTGCGCGGAAACTCGCTACCTCCATTAATTTCAATGAGGGAAGGGCGGCAGAGGGGAGGCGGTTACAAAAGCGGCTGAAAACCAAGCGGTTGCCGCCCATGTGAACGCGCACAGATGTTGCCCTACCGCTCAGCTTTCCCTCAGCTTTCACTTTCGGCAGCGAGTTGCCGCGCGGCGGTGTGAAAGCGGCTAGTGCTGCACAGAGCGCCGGTCCTTATTGGGAAAATAAGCCCCAACAGGGCGAATCGGACCCCGAGGTGTCTTGCTTTGCCCTAAAGGGTGACGTTCTATACATTATCCCGCTTATTACATGGCTCCTTGCCAAAATGATCTTCACACTTTCAAAATTACCATTCGTAGTGTTGATCCGCCAAAGACGTTGACGTTGCTTAGCAACCGGACACGCTGGGGTTGATAAATGACTGGACTACTTGCAAAGTAATAACAAAGACGTGAATCTGGCAAAAAATCGACTTTTCTTGACAGCGGTCAAGTTTGGTGTGCATAAAAGTACAGACGGACCAATTGCGAACTACTGCAGCTGCTGATACCATCCCTCCAAGTTAAAAAGTAGCCCCACCCACCCCAAACCAATTAGAAGTGTATACATGTAGATTATAGCGGACTACACCACCTCTTCTATTCCGCATGGAATTCTATTCCGATCAGAGAATTGTATTCCAATTGAGGCGTATACTGTATATGATAATTCTTTTTTTCCGATTGAGCTGTTCCAATCGGATTAGAAGTGTCCATGTCAAGCTCTATATTGAACTTGCTGTTATTTTATGTTATTGAGTAAGAATTTAGCTACAACATGATGCTACTTCAATAAATTGGAAGATGTAAAGCTTGGCGTATTTCATTAGCATTGTGTTGGGGTGATGGGGGCAGGTGGGGCTTCAAAATCCCCCCCTTGTCCAAAGTGGGGGATGACTGAAAAGGTTTGAGATTCACTGCCCTAGGGGGAGGCTGACCCCCCCCCCCCCCCCCCCCCCCCCCATCGTAGCCCGTTAGTTCCAGCTAGCCAGTGTTCGGGTTCACCATATTGTTTTGGGCACTCCTCAAATCCCGTAGTTAGTTGTACGGAAAGGGTAATTAAGCCTGGTTCTCCGGTTAAATGTCCCCATCATTGCGCTTCTCACCCCCGGAGTGTCAGGCCGCAAACGCTATGATATTTACGACTTCAAATTTACTGTTAGACATTTGTGACTTTAGTGTACGCATACAACATCTGCAGTTGTAGGTGCTCAAGACTTTTGCTACGATAATACCTTCATACAATAATACCTCCATAGATTTCGCCCTGCAGCAAACTCGCGCCACTACATTTGTGCCTTGAGGCGTGTCGGTGAAAAGCAGAGGCCTGTTCCGGCGCAATTAATACATGGTGCTAATTTACAGATCGTAAAAACATTGTTAGCCCAGTTGGTGTTGCTATTTTGAAGTACCATGGCAGGTCCCAAACATGCAAACGATTAGCCTGATTTAAATATTATGATGATATGGATTGTGGAGAAAAAAAATCCATAGGGGCTGCATGAATGATAATAATAGCAATAATAACCTCGAGCAAAGTAGGCTATATCTTAGCCTTCCGAAACAAAATCTTGATTTAGGGTAAATATGATGTTGGTTCAATTATTTGGGCCTACAGTTTTATACCTCTCTCTCTCTCTCTCTCTCTCTCTCTCTCTCTCTCTCTCTCTCTCTCTCTCTCTCTCTCTCTCTCTCTCTCTAATACAACCTAGACCTACATATCACGTTCTCGATGAATATTGGAGAGAGAGAGAGAGAGAGAGAGAGAGAGAGAGAGAGAGAGAGAGCACGCAGAGAGAGTAGAGAGAGAGAGAGAGAGAGAGAGAGAGAGAGAGAGAGAGAGAGAGAGAGAGAGAGAACTCTTTATATGTAGTGCTATTCGGTATTGAACCGTCGGCCTAATGCGCCTCTTGTTTGACTTATCGGACAAACAGCCCTTCGGAATTATGGGTTCCGTTTTCGTAACACCGATGGGAGATGGCACTCTCATTGGATTATTGCATGTTACGTCCAAAACCCACCTACGGGTTTCAGACCAACCCATTTTAGATTTGCGTCGGGCGCAAGATTCAATTATACGCCGATATGATAGCAACAGTGCCAGAGATCCACCCACAAAGCTACTTGCATTTCCTGCTTCTCAATTGCATTTCAGACTGTTAAACTAGGGCCCTATGTGCGTCTGATGAAAAACAATTTGAACCCCTGGGCATCACTAGCACAACCACATAACGGCCAGTAACACACCGATAGCGTCCTGCAGCAGGTGTGTGAGCTTGCTGTTGCGGTACGGGACGTGAGGTCTCTGCTCCGCCAGCGCGCCCAGGACGTCCGACAGAGCGCACAGGCTGCGGTTTATACAGGAGGTCTCCCAGAGCGCCGCGCCCGTCACCCCCGACTTGCCTGACCACATACAAACACACACACACACACACACACACACACACACACACACACACACACACACACACACACACACACACACACACACACACACACACACAAAAAGATCATAAAGGCATGTCACTGAGAACTTCTGTGGACCAATCAGAACAGTAGTCAACAACCAAAATCAGTTTGGTTTGCGACATCTCTCTGAAAAGCATTTGGTGGGGCCAATAAGAAAGCAACAGGGGGCGACGTCACAGACATCTCCTCACCGACACACTCACTGCCGGCCAGGTCCACAAGCTGGAGGCGGGTCCTGAAGGGGCCCTGGGCCACACCCGGCCGGGGGGAGGGGCATTGGGAGTGGCCAGGGGAGGAGAAGGAAGATGAAGGGGAGGCGGTGGCAGCAGAGTGGTCGGCAGAGGCGTGGCGGGGTGTGCCATTGGTCCGGCGACAGCGCGGACTCCAGAAGTCGGTCCTCGGGCAGCGCTGCAGCTCTTGCTTAGCGCTCTTCAGACGGCGGGCTGCAGAGAGGAGGCAACACAACAAAAACAACAACAACAACAACAATAAGGATCCATTTAGCTCATTTCTTCAGACGGTGAGCTGCGGAGAGGAGACAACACAACAATAACAACAACAATGAACCGTTGAACTAACTTAGGAGGAGGAGCTTATTAGACATGTTTAAATGAATCCACATTATATTCTAGTTACGCAAAGACATAAGTTAATTTCATAAATTTCAGAAATATTTTTTCTTAATTCTTTTTTTGAACATACAGTACATTCACATAAGAAAAATGGATTGATATGCAGTCAAGACATTCACTGAGCATAACGAGGAACCTCACTCAGGAATCGACTAATCACGTCTTACGCCTCGTGCCCACTGCACCGTCAGTCAAAAGGACGTCAGAAGGCGTGGCTGACGGATGGGGGAGGTTTCCAGGGTTGTCAGAGTCGAGTAGTGTCACAGTGCTTAAATTTGCATACGCGATCTGATTGGATGACGGATCCGTCGCTGCCGAAAAAGTTGAATGATAGTTATGATATTATAACTCTAGTTCTATGATTGGCGTATTGTAGGCACCGCCCACATTTCCCACGGCACGTGAATATAAGGCGGTGCAATCCGCCGCTCATTCTCCACGCTATTCTTTCAGCATTTGGAGGGTACAGCAGGTGGGAAACTAGACGGCTACGCCTACAATCATAGAACTAGAGTTATAATATCATAACTATCAATCTATTTCTTGTAGGCTACGCCGTCTAAGCTTCGCCTTTTGAGCTAAGGCGAAGCTGCGAGCGGAGCCCAATCAATGTACTCCTGCCCAGAGGCGATTGCTCTAAGACTACAGGGGAAGCTCAGCCTCCCCTAAAATATCACTGGCAATTTCGTCAAATACTACCGAATTTACATTACTATTCCAACTAAAATGTGCTAGAACATGATCGACTTCATGGCTAGTTCTTTAATAACACAATCGTTAATAAGTTTTAGCCGTTCGTCTATCGTGATTTTTTTCTTCATATTGCTGTGAGGCGGTGTACGTCCGTTTAAAAAACCCATTTGAGGCTGGCTTCAAATGGACTTTCAATGGGGCTTCAGAGTGGGCTGATCTTAGGGCAACAAAGCTAGACATTTATTGGACAAACGCTCCAAAATCGTCACTTCCAGGGAAGCCGGGCGTCTTAGGGAGTGAATGGGCAGTAGGATGTACCAGGACGCCGAGCCTCTGTATGATGATTGGATGAACTGTTAACGTGGCTGGAACTCGTTGTGATTGACAGCGCTTTGAGACTATACTTCTGCATCGAAGGATTTTAGGTTAGTCCCATGCGGATATTTGGCGAGTGAAGTTAATACCATATGGTTAATACTAAGCTACTGCTCATTATCTGTTGCGATATAGTGCACTATTTTCATCTGTCAAAATAAAATCGTGAATATATCGCGTTCTTGACTTGTTTGCTACTTGTTTTCATTTCAGTTTTAAAAAGTTCGTGTTTGTTTATTTGCACTTGTCGGGGGTAAACTAGCCAGCCAGCTAGCTAGCTGTGCATGATGGCAGACAGTGCTGTTGACTTGATTTCGGCAAGGCCATTTGATGTTCTTCCTTACCGTGCGTTCACACCAAACGCGACGGGGCGACAAGATCCCATACAAAGTGAACGTAGAGACGCGTATCGGGCGAAATTTTCGCGAGAGAAAACTGGCGACAAATGTTGATTTGTCGGCCTGGATTTGTCGCGCCACACCTTTCGCCGTCTTCTGGCGAGCGCGTTCACGTGGATTTGTGGCGCGACAGATTCGCTCGAGTTCAAATTTTTCAACTTTGACGCGAATTTCGCGTGATGACGCGTGATTACAGCCAATCAGCGTTCAGTTCATTGAGTGACGTAGCGTTCACTTCCCGCTCAAGCTAAAGACATGCAATGCTTGTCTTTAAATGCTTTTGTCTTTAAATGCTTGTCTTTAAAAAGGTAAAGACATGCAATGTCGGACATGGTTGTGAAATGGAGGACCTGGAGTCAAGTTGTGGCGCTCTCTCTCTCTCTATGTCGTCCTCAGACGAGTCTTCCAACGTCGTCTCCAGCTGGTTTCTCCATTGTTAGACTTTATACAATGCTAATTAAGGACTGTGGGGCGCAACTCCTCACTATCCTACTCCGGCCATTTCAGTCTTATCCGCCCTTTGTTCGTTTCCCTTGTGAGGATCGGAAGAGACGCGAGCAACATCTTTGGTTTATTGTTTGAAGTAGCCTTCTCCTAGATGGGTTGCCTTTCAAGGCTGGGTCCCATCTACCCACTATTTACCCATAGCTGGGGACGGTATCTCGCAGACGCAGAGCACTCATAGCATACAGCACCTGGTTTTCCTAGGCGGTCTCCCATCCAAGTACCTAACCAGGCCCGACCCTGCTTAGCTTCCGAGATCAAGACGAGATCTGGCGTACCGGTGGCGCGAGAAATTCGACAAAACTTGCACAGCGACAGATTATGATGTGTGGCGCGACAAAACTTCGGCGACAACGCGAACGGGCGACAAATTTCGCGTTTGGTGTGAACGCACGGTTATGAAGAGAAGCCCAGAATTAAACAGCAAGGCAGACCAAAGCCTAAGATTGATTTAGTTAAAAGCAAAGGGAAACATAACAGGTCTTTTCAACTGTCCTGGTATGAAAAGGTAAGCTGGCTAACTGCAAGTGCTGTGACAAAGAGGATATACTGTTGGCCATGTCTCTTAATGAAACCGTCGTAGTAGTAACAGACTAAATAATAAACAGGCATAATAAAAAAGGCAAATAATCATAATAACTATAAACATAGGCCTATACAATAAAAGAAGTTAAATGTAATGATGTACTAATTGGCCAATTTTACAAAACTGGGCTTCCCTTATTTGAAAGACCAGCAGCCGCCACTGTGCTGGACCCAGTCAAAAAAACTTAAGTCACCAGGGCACATAAGACTCAAAAAAGCTGAGGGTTTGCAAAACACAACAGCTTAATAAAAAACTAATTCCTCCTAGATCAAGCAAGGCGATGATCAAGAGAAAAAAGTGAGTCTGCAAAGACTCCTGTCCCAATCCATCCTTCATGGAATCCATGAAAAGTGAAGGGAAGAACGATAGTTATGATATTATAACTCTAGTTCTATGATTGTAGGCGTAGCCGTCTAGTTTTCCCACCTGCTGTACCCTCCAAATGCTGAAAGAATAGCGTGGAGGATGAGGCGGAAGCTTGCGCCCCCTTTTATACACGAGCCGTGGGGAATGTGGGCGGTGCCCACGTTGATTGGTGCACAGTTGAAATTCTTCAGTGCGCGCGAGCACGCGCACGGGACAAGCCCAAAAGTCGAAGCCTAGACGGCTACGCCTACAATCATAGAACTAGAGTTATAATATCATAACTATCAATCTATTTCATGTAGGCTACGCCGTCTAGGCTTCGCCTTATGGGCTAAGGCGAAGCTGCTAGCGGAGCCCAATCAATGTAGTCCTGCTGGACCCCAGTCAAAATACTTAAGTCACCAGGGCACATAAGACTCAAAAAAGCCGGATGTGCAAAACACAACAGCTTAATAAAAAACTAATTCCCCATAGATGATCAAGAGAAAATAGTGAGTCTGCAAAGACTCCGGCCCCAATCCGTCCTTCATGGAATCCATGAAGAGCGAAGGGAAGAGCCAGAGTAATACGGTTTCCATTAGGTCCGCCACCACCGGGGGCGGAGCTATGAAGTCCGACTCTCCAATAAGGAGCTTCTCTCGTCCGTTTCTTATCTAAAAAACGGCGGGAGTGCCACACTGGCAGACAAAACCAACTCGTCAATCGGCGAGCCAATAGGAACCTCTCTACTCCGCTTTCCATTTGAAAAACGGCAGGAGAGAAATACTGGCGGATAAGGGTCCTCAACCCTAAGCCGTAGAAGGGGCACCGGACTCCAACACAGAGTTGCCGAGTGAGCTCCTGGACATGTCTAACATGTGAAAACGGACAAAGGGCCCGGGGGAGGACCAAGACGAAGCCGCGCAAATGTCCTCCACCGGAACGCCTCTGACCAGAGCCGTCGAAGCAGCCACGCCCCCCGTGTCGAGTGAGCTCCAACACCCAATGGTGGCGCTAAGTCCTGTCGAGCATAGGCAACACCTTCACATATCCAGCGAGAAAACCGCTGTTTAGAGAGAGCGCGGCCCCTGCTAGCGTCGCTATAACACACAAAAAACTGTTGTGTGGAGCGGAACGCGGCTGAGTGTTTCACATACATAGCCAGCGCCCGCACCGGGCACAGGAGATGCAACTCCGCCTCCGCCTCAATAGAATGAGGCGGGGGGTGAAAAGCCTTAAGCATAATATCTCGACCAGAAAGAACTATTAATGTTCTTAGGGAGGAACGCAGGATTAGGTCTGAGCAGCGCAAAGGAGCTGTCCTCGTTAAGCAACAAGCAGCTCGGGCTGACAGACAGAGCGGTCAGCTCACAGGCCCGCTTGGCAGAAACCAAAGCCAATAAGAGCGCCGTCTTAAAGGACAGGGCATCCAAAGGGGCCTGAGACAGAGGCTCGAAAGGGTCCCTGGACAACCCGCGCAACACGGTGGGGAGGTCCCAGCGTGGTGTAAGCACGCGCGAAACAGGCCTAACCCGTCTAGCCCCACGCAAGAACCTCTTGACTAGTGGATGGCTGAAGTTCGGTCCACCATCACAGCCCGCATGGCCAGCTGAAACAGCTGCCGCATAGACCTTGATAGTGGAAAAGGCCAAACCCTTCTCCAATAAGTGCTGCAGAAAAGCAAGCACGCTTCCCACCTCACAATGGGATGGAACAGCGTGGTTCCTGTCACACCAATCAGAGAAAGCGCACCACTTCGCCGATAGAGGGAAGAAGTAGAAGGCGCACGAGCACCCTGGATAGTGTTGATAACCGCTTCAGGTCCTGCCCTGCAGGATCAACCTCTCAGACCAGCAGCCGTCCCGACACGTCGGGTGGGTGGTGCACCGTCCCATGGGCCTGCGAAAGCGCATCCGGCCTGAACGGTACCGGCCACGGCGCCGTCCGTGAGAGGGTCGCCAGTTCTGGAAACCACAGAGCTGAACGGTGCTCCGGAGCCACTATAATCAGGGACAATCTCTCCTGTCTGACCCGCTCCAGAAGAGGAAGGATCAGCTGGAGCGGAGGAAACGCATACAAGAGAACCCGAGGCCAAGGTGTGTGCGCCAATGCATCCACCCCTAACGGGGGAAGATCCCGAGGGTTGAGAGAGAACCACCACCTGCAGTTGTGTGTTCTCCCTTCACGCGAACAGGTCCACCTGAGCCATCCCGAACCTCGGCCAGATCAGTCTGACAATGTCGGGATGTAACCGCCACTCGCCGCGGCGGGGACCGCCGCGAGACATGAGGTCCGCCCCGAAGTTCTGTGCGCCCGCGATATGCAGGGCCCTCAGACTGAGGAGATACTGATGAGCCCAAAGCCAGAGCTTGACCGCCTTTTGGTGGAGAGCAGAGGAGCGCACTCCTCCCTGTTTGTTTATGTACGCCGCCGCCGACACACTGTCTGTCCTGGTCAGGAACGTGGGCGGCCACGGCACCCAGGTGAAAGAAATGCAAGAGCACTTTCCTCACAGCGACGAGTTCCAGCACATTTATGTGGACTGTAGGGGGCGTGCGCCACTCGCCTCCCACCGAGTGAGAGAGGCACGTTCCTCCCCAACCCGTCAACGAGGCGTCTGTGAAGACCACAACGTAGGACGTCACTCTGCCCAGGGGAACACCCCTGAGAAGGGCAGGGGGGGTTCCCCAATATCCGAGATCTGGCGACACTGAACGGGGTAGGAGGAGCACCCTGAACTTGTGTCGCACGGGGTCCAACCGTTGGCGAGCAAACCACCGCTGGAGTCTGCGCATAAAGAGCAGACCCAGGGGTACCACGGGATGGGCGGCTGCCATCAGCCCCAACAGGCGCATGGTGGACAGCGCGGTCACGTTTCTGAGATCGCGAAAGCGGGAGAGTGCCAACAGGATGGCGTCTCGCCGAGGAGGCGAAAGCCTCGCTGTCATGGCGGTTGAGTCCAGGCAAAGCCCCAAGTAGACTATCTGCCGGCCGGGGAGCGGGAAGCTCTTCTCCCAGTTGATGGCAAACCCCAGGAAAGAGAGATGGTTTATCACCGTCATGGTGTCCCTTCTCACAGCTTCCTCTGAGTCGCTCAGAATAAGTAGGTCGTCGAGGTAGAAGAGAACCCTCTTTTCCTGACGCCTGAGCGGTCCCAACGCCGTCTCCACACACTTCGAAAAGGTGAGCATTCTCAATTTCCTCGCGGCAACGAATCTGTTGAACACTCGAAGATCAAGAATAGGTCTCTTCTCCCCTGACTTCTTGGAAAACCAGGAAGTAGCGGGAGTAAAACCCTAGGTGTAACTCGTGGGGGGGGACAATGACATTGATGGCCCCCATCTACAAAAGACGGGCCACCTCTGCTGCCAGAGCCGTGCTTGCCGCTGGGTCCCGTAGCCTGGTCTCCACCAACCCCATAAGGGTGGGGGCGCTTGAACTAAATGGGATGACCCATCTCAACGTGTTGTCCAACCACGATGGTAAAACGCACCGCTCTAGCCAACACGCATAGCGGTCGGAGAGAGGGCGAGCTGACAGCTGAGGAACGCTGTCCAGGAATAACCCGTATTCCTCGGCCCCTATCGCCTCCACACATGTTGTGTGTGGACCAAGGGGGGCATCCCATGAAAGGGAGGAGGCTCAGCGAGCGTGGTAGACGTTATGGAGCTAGTCGCTGTACAAAGGGCGAGCTGTCTAGACGCCGCTCTCGTGTCTGCTGAACAGGCAACGAGCCGCTTAGCCGTAGCACTTGTGACTGCGCGTTGTCCGCAGACCCGTCTTCTCACCTTCCACAGACTGTAGAAGGGAGGCAAAGGGGATAATGTGGGAAACTAGTACAAGCGTCCGTATCCACGGGCTCGTGTAATGAGTCTCCAGTCCGCCCACGAAGCTCAAAGGGACGCCGCTTCTTAGAAGCCGGTGAACCAGAGGCTGTGTAGACACGCCGTCCGGCCGCCACCCTACAGCCACCGGGCTGAGGGGGGGGGGGGGGGGGGGAGGGGAAAGGCAGCCTAGAGGAGTATCGCTCCTTAGGGAGTATGTGCTGCCGTTTGGCCGAACGCTCTTTTTATCCTGTGGGAGAAAGAAAAAAATGGGAGCAAGCCTGCGGAAGTTCTGGCTCCACGGTGCTGCTCTCTGCGGCGGCGGCGGAGGCGGCCCCCTGGAGCGCTGGAGCCGGCCTGGACCCCGCTTCCTCCCGGCCTGCTGATGGGAGGAGCCCGTGAGAATCGCCCCGAACCGGGAACGGTTCAGACGAACGGACTGCTGGTGCGCGAGCACCTCCGACAACCGGGGCCCAAATAGTCCATCCGGAGCTAATGGGCCCTGGACGAGGCTGGCCCGCTCTCGTTCCGGAACCGCAGTGTGAGAGAGCCATATGGCCCTCTGGATCATGGTGGCCCACGCCATATGCCGGCCGGCCGAAACGGCTATCGGCTGGCATAGCTGGAGGACGGCGCCGGAGAAGCGGGAAACCGTCAGCCATCTTGCGGCCTCATCCAGGGCAGAGGAGAGCAGGGCGAGGTTGCCGATCGCCGCCGCAGATTGCGAGGCACAGACGAACACCCTGTCCGTCAGGCCGATAATCTGCTTCTGGATGCGGTCGGGGGGCAGCGGCTTCTCATTAGGACGCCATCCGGCGCCCGGACAGAGAAGCGCTGCTAGGCTCTGAGTATCAGCCCACCCTTCCACGTTGGTGAAGGCCCTCACCGGGGCCTTCAGAGTAGAAGGGTCCCCACCCGCAGTGCTGAACCGGTGGGAACAGGGGAAACTGGGTAACCCGCCGGGAGGAAGAAAGGGTGCGAAAACACTCGCCCTGCATGTCATCCGACATGGGGGCGAGAGGCGGGCTGGCATAGAGATGCCCTTGATGGCCGCCGCCTCACCCATGATCTCGGATAGATCAGCCATTCGGCGTGGTTTCTCCCTCGGGACGACAGTGGCTTCGGTGGAAGCCCCGGAGCGGGAGAACCCGGACGCAGAATAAGCAAAAACTTTGTCCAAGGAGGTGACGTCGTAAACCTCGACGTTTGCTCGTTGTCAATGTGCTGGGCGTCCGGAACTCGAGGTCCACCAACGGGGAGAAAAAGTTTTCTTTCTTTTAGGTAATTCCTTCGTTTTCCGTTGATCAGTTACAAATGCTGAAAAAAAAAGGAGAATGAGTGGCGGTTTGCGCCGCCTTATATACACGTGCCGTGGGAAATGTTTGATTGGTTGATTGGTGCATCATAGTTGAAATTTTTCAGTGCGCGCAAGCACGCGCACAGGACAAGCCCATAAGGCGAAGCCTAGACGGCGTAGCCTACAAGAAATAGAACATTATTCAACTTTTTGACGGAGCCTTCAGCGTATGGATCCACAATGCATTGCGCGTCCTTCCACATTCAAAGTCAATGGGGATCAGTCAACGGACAGAGGCAGTGGGCACGAGGCGTTAGCGTCTCAATGAACAGACAATCAATTGTAATAAATATCTGTCCCATATCTGTTTTCTTTTTAACTTGGCTTCGGAACGATCATGGGATGATAATACAAGCATCCCGATCCTGAGGCGGTGAGTGTGAACAGTCATTGAGTGTGGGGCCCCCACCCACCCAAGGCCAGGGCGTGGGGGCTGTTGGAGGAGACGGTGAGCGTGACCACCAGGTGGGAGCGGGAGGAGTGGGCGTGCACCAGGGTGGGGCAGCGAGCCCTCAGCTTCACCACTGCCCAGACCAGCTGCATGACCTCGGGGGCGCTCTTCACACACCTACACACACACACGCACACACATGCAAATGATTTTTGGCATCAAAGGTTCCTAGAATTTCTGCATTTGCTAGCAAGCCAAACTCAGTTCAGTTTATAAGATTAACAACTAGCTTTTGTGGAAATAAAATGTAAAAATAAGAAAAATCTGGTTACCCTTTCAACATCAATAAAAAATTATTTCTTCACTATAGTCAAATCTTAGAACTGTAGGATATAAGAACATTTGCATAAGATCAGACCAGAAGCCCCACCGGTTTCAGCCTGTAGATGGCAGCAAACTCACAAAGTTCCATGTAGTGTAAACTAAAGGACCTGAAGAAGCCCTGCTGCCAGTTGATCTCCATACTGAACTACCCCTCCTCTGCTCTACCCACTCATAAGTGAGGGAGGGGACCTCGCTGGTGCCCGAAGCGGTGGTAATGACGTCCCGGCGCTGCCCCGGGGCTCCGCCCTCCCCGTCGCGGGACAGGAGGTCAAACACCTCGTTGTTGTAGACCTCCACCACGGACACCTCCACCACGTGGCTCTCAGACGGCTTCCCTGAGATCAGCCTGAAGCAATATATATTAAAAACAGATAAATATATATTTTCAAATAAATAAAAAATAGATATAAAAGTGTCCCCATGCTCATCTTCAAAACCGTTTATCCGGGGTCAGGTCACGGGGGCAGCTTCTCTAGCATAATATAATGTATTTTTTAATAATAAGATCACCCCAAAGATATGGTATTGTCTGTCCAATAGTGATGCAAAAAGGAGGCGTACACATGATGGAAATGTGTTGTAGGAAACACGCTGGAGACAGAGAGCTCTACACATGAGGCCTGAGTGTCTCACCTGAAGAGCTCCACAGCAGCTTGGGGGATGATGCCCTGCTGGTCCCCGGGGGAGGAGACACACTGGGGGGCCCCTGGCTGAGGGGACCCGGGGGGCCCCTGGGAGCCCATCATGGTGTGGGTTTTTCCACTGCCCGTTTGCCCGTACGCCATTATACACACATTATACCTGCAGGACGACTATGGATTAGATAAGGACCTGAATCTATCACACACACACACCCGCACGCGAGCAGGCACACACATACCCCCACACACAAACACAAACGCACATGAGCAGGCGCACACATATAGAAACACGCCTCACCCATCCAGCAGGGATGTGAGGAGAGGCTTCACCTCCTCAAACACTACGTTCTGGGAGTCCTCCGGTCCATGCACTCTGTCCAGAAAGAACAAGATGTATCCAGAAACATGAATATATATTCAGAAATATGAAGGCAACAGGCAGTTCTAGACTTCCTAGACTGCGCGGGCGCGAGCAGGACGCTTATCCAGTAGCTCCGTGCGTGTCGTGTTGTTTTTAGCAACTTAAGTGTGTTTTTGTAAACTTTATATCTTACTTTAAGTCTAATGTATGTTTAATGTATGTTTTGTTTTTTATGCTACTGGATACCTGAATTTTCCTCGGGATAAATAAAGTATCTATCTATCTATCTATCTATCTATCTATCTATCTATCTATCTATCTATCTATCTATCTATCTATCTATCTATCTATCTATCTATCTATCTATCTATCTATCTATCTATCTATCTATCTATCTATCTATCTATCTATCTATTTTGTGCTTTACCTCTCAAATTCAAACACCTTGTTGATGACTGGATTTCCATTTTGAATGCAGTTCACCAACACGGTGTCCTTGATAAATGTCAAATGAAAAAATAATTAGCTGAAGAATATTACATGAGACTGGATAATGAAAATGCAAAAATGAAACAATCCGTTCATCTGCTTTGAAACTCACCTCGCTAACATGAATGACCTCCTCCGACGAGATCACCCTGAGAGAAATAAAAAAACGTGAGGAGGAAAAAAGCTTTTGTTGTCCTCAGTTGGCCAATAACATGCTTGTTTTGCTTTGAGGGGAGACCTCACCCTGATTGGGATGAGCAGGACAGGACCTGGTCCAATGGAAGCACAGGACGCACTCTACAGTGAACCCTGATGTTCCCCCTCAGCTCCTGGAGGTTGAAGAACAGACAGTGAGACACACACACACAGAAAAGACTCAAGACTCACTTGCGCATAGCCAACCCCCTTACCCCCTCCCTCTTACGCACTTATCCTATGTTGTACGTCCTGGCACTTAATGTACACACTTACTGTATTTCATACTTGGTTACAGTACTTAGTCATATAGTATCTTATCCTACCTATCTTTGTTGTATACAGGGAATGGGTTAGCCTAGGGATTGTTAGTGCTTGGCACTTGGCTCTATGAACATCTTTACTGCACCGTAAGGAAGCAATATATTGTTGCTTATCTATATGCTGATAAATGCATATATTGTAGATCGCTTTGGATAAAAGTGCTCTTGAATGCCCTGAATGTTAATGTAAACATAACACAGCTCCTCCCCAGCCATGTTTAGAAGACAGTTGAAACACATCGTGGGGAACCAAAGTGTGATCTCAGCTCTCACCACCAGGGTGTTGTGGATCGCTCTCCTTCTCTGCTTCTCGGCCCTGCACCTCTCCTTCTCTTCCACCAGGTCGCGCTCCAGAGCCGCCATCTGGGATTGCAAACCTGGTGGGACGAACGGGGCGGACGGTGTTCTTAAAAAAGGCCAACATATTCAAGACATAACGCTTCTAATCCAAGGTAAGAGAAGAGTATCAGCACGTTGCCAGAGTCATTAAGAAGGCAAATTTCTCCATTTGCCAGTCAAAGTTATCCCATAGCACTGCGTCTAGTCCTTCCCTGTTGAACCTTTCAGCACATTGACCCAAGTAGGAGACTGAAACTGTCCTCAATTTCTAAAAGGGATTAATTAGACACAATAGTGACGTTAGTATTATTGACCACAGCCTTTCATCCAAGCTGGCTGAAGGGATGCCTACAGTTGACACAGTGAGGACTGAATCCAGAACCCTCCAGCTGGGAGTCAACATCCCTATCCTGCGCCCTATTTGACCCATTGTCTTATCCTGATCTGAATGATCTCATAGCGAGAGCAATGCTCAGCATCAGAACCGAGCATGAATAACCCAGAGGAAACTCCTGATGTTTGTGCCTGAGCATTGTGAATCCGCAGAGCCCCCATACCACCCTGAACACCAGCTACTGTGGGAGCAGCATACAACTCCACACAATAGAAACGTCAACCTTGAGGAATCCAGTAAGGTACGGCTAAGGGTAATTGGGGGGCTTATCACCACGGCAGCCTAAGCCGCAGCAGTGCATGGCCTATACAGTAGGTAACTTTAGATTAGAGGGACAAAGACAGGCTGAGGGGGAGTGATAGAGGGAAGGAGAGAGGAGAGGTCAAACAAAGCAGGGAGTTGATAGGGGGAAATAGTGGATAATGTTGACATGATAAGTGATGTGAAATGTTTATGATTGGCCCGCTAAAGTAACAGTAATATACTTTGACACAACCCCAGAATAATGAACAAGATATGAAGTGCAAGAACCACTGCCTTGTGAGGAGAACACCTCACCTGTTTTAGTTAAAATACCTAGACAACAACAACTGCCACAAACAGGAAAGAACACTACAGGATGGGAAACCAAGAGCTCCTGAGTGCATCAGCACTTCCGTCCACTGAGTCTGTGATGTAAGGGTCACTCACTCTGCAGGTCATCTCCATGGCAACCGTTCAGTGTTGCCCTGGCCTCGTCCAGCTTCTCCAGGATCTGCTTGCTCTGGCCCTCCAGCTCGGCCACGCCGTTTGCATACACTGCAAAGATCTCACTCAAGACCTGCTTCAAATTCTGCATGGAGTACACACAGAGATAAGATATAGGCCTGTGGTGTTCATCTGGTTTATACAGAGGCCTTATAAATGGGAGCATGGACGCGCACACCCACATTGACAGAGGATGAGTCTTGCCCCAACGTGATTTTAGGTGGCCAGGTGGAATAACAGCATTCACTCTAGTTAGGTGGTACCTGGACTTCAGCAAGAAGGTTCCCCAGAGCCAACTGGGTGATGCTCTGGGCTTCCCTCTGGTGATGAAGTAGTGTTTTGGCCTTGGCCTCCCCCTCATGGCCCCGCCGCAGTCTGCCCAGACACTAGAGAGAGAGAGAGAGAGAGAGAGAGAGAGAGAGAGAGAGAGAGAGAGAGAGAGAGAGAGAGAGAGAGAGAGAGAGAGAGAGAGAGAGAGAGAGAGAGAGAGAGAGAGAGAGAGAGAGAGAGAGAGAGAGAGAGAGAGGTTTTCAAAATTGTAAGGTTCCGATGGGAAAATTTGATCTGCATAAAATAAAAGTCTTGCTACTCAGTTGCCATAGTGCCCTCCCTCTTTATACTGTTGATTCTTACTAGACATCACTGCCTTATAATTCAGGGATGATTGCACCCAACAAAAAAATATGATTGCACATTAAGTTAAGGACTCTAAACTAAATTAAAGATGTACTGGAAGTAGCCTATGTACTTCCATATATCATATATTTCTCACATAAAACTCATTCCCACATGACAATTTTAGGACTGGATAGAATAGACCAGGCTTATAACATGATGCAACCATATAGAATGACATTACATTAGAATATTCATATACTAGAATAGAATAGGCCATATACAGTAGTAGGAAAGGTATATCATAGAATAGGATAGAATACTTTTTGATCTTACCTCAGCAAGCCTCAAATGAAGAATTGCCTTTTCTGTCTCCAGCTCCAGAATGCGCTCCTCTTTACTCTGACAAAAACAAGGTGGCGTTAGCTTCTCACCTTGTTAGGTTATCAACTGATAGACAAAGAGGGTTGAAATGCTATGGAATATTGGTCAATGAAAGCTACGACAAAAATGGAATAGATTAGGTCTATAATGTTAATAAGTAATTCATTTACACGTTCAAATCTAATAAGGCCTACTTACCCTTAGTTTGTGCTCTAAAAGATGAACTTGATGTGCAAAGATTTGGTCTTGGTTAATAAAGAGAGACATTTTGACGAAAAATAAAACAATACAAGAGAAGAGAAACAACTTCAAAGGCCTCCCTCGCTTTTCTCCTGCGTCGATACGGCACCACGGTCCTGTCAGCGAGGCTTATGGGATTAGGACGCTCATCAAGGTTTACCTTCTTGTGCAACAGGCACAACAACGTGGTGTCTGTGGTCAGGTTGAGGAAACAGGATTTGTGAATGTTATTATTTCATACAATAGCTCTTTATTGATACAATAATAATGTTATTTAAGCCTGATTATAATGTGTGTTTGCGTTTATCTTTATTATCAATGTGACACATTTAGAAATGTGAACCACAGCGCTATTAAACTGCCGCGAATCATGGAATCCAAACCAACTCTGCAGAAACCAGAAGATAAAGTGTAGTTGAGGAAGATAAATAAAAATACAGCCACCAAACGCCAGCATTTTTCTTAGTGGGCCAAGTCCCAGGGCGGGGTCATCAGTGGGCCTCACCCCGTCCAGGGTAAGGTCATCAGTGGGCCTCCCCTCACCGAGGGCGGGGTCTTCAGGGGACAACCGCTGGATCAGTTCACCATCAGAAAGTCCACTACATAGATATATATAGAACACTAGATACGACACGCCCCTCTCAGCCGCAGCACACGGAGACGCCATCTTGTGCGGGTCTTGAGTAGGTATTCTCAGACTGTCAGACAGCCATAGATATACAGTACATGTTCAGATATATTTATATCTGAACTGATATTATACAGTTATATATATATATTTATGTTGCCGGAAGCCTGCAGAGTACTGGCCCACCACCACCCCGACACCGTGGATGACCTGGTTAGACAGCTGGAGAATTGGCAGGTGACCCAGCAGCTGAGCAACTGGACTGGGACCACCCCACGACCTGCCGAGACCGACGGGGACCCATGACCGGGGCCCAAGCAGCCGCACCAGTCCCACCGCTCGTAACCCCAGAGAGTTGCGAAAGTAGACGGTTTACGAGTGTGACCAGCCCGGCCATTTAGCGCGCTACTGCCCTGGAAATCGGGACGTACCAATGCCGTCGGCCCTACGCAGACAGGAGAGGGGACCGGCCCTGCATGCTGGCCACCTGCTGGGCACAGACGACGTCCAGGAGCCCAACCATACCAACGAGGGTTATGAACCAGGACACGCAGGCCATATTGGACACTGACAGCGTGGTCACCCTCCTCCGCCCCGACTTAGCGGGAGGGAGGGAGGGGAATCCCATGGAAGTGGTCTGCATGTGGTTGTACGGACACCACACGGGGTGTTTACGGCACGGGCGGGGATTGTACCCCACCTCCCAGTTCCGCTCCTAACTGGGAGGGACTGCCTGATATTTAACCGGTTGTGGGAACCGACGCAAGAACTCCAGGACAGGAGAGAGCCTCCCCGCCGGGGGGCAAGGAGAGCTCAGCAGGCGTACGGGGTCACCCGGCGCCGGTCGACGGCAGAGGACCAGGAGTCCGAGGGGGACGAACCCTCTCCAACAGGGTTCACGATCCACCCGGGGAGAGGGGGACCCACCCAACCCGGATCGCTCGGACCCCATCCCGACACCCAGGACACCCTCGCGGCGTCCGAGCAACCCGACCCCCCCCGGAAGAACCGAAACCCCCCCCTCACCGAGTTTTCCGATTTCCTTCCGGAGAGGGAGGTAGGCTCGGCCCGGCCAGGACAGTTCTCCAGCACCCAGCTCCAAGAAGAGGCACGAAACACGCCTGGAGCCATGTGGTGGCCCACGACGGTCAGACCCGGGAGTCGGTGAGTCACACGCCACACCCACACTTTAGCACGAGAGGGGTACTGTTATACAGAGTGGTGGAAGGGTAAGGGAACAATTGGTAGTTCCCCGGGTGTACGTAAGAAAGGTGCTGTTTATGGCCCACACCCACCTCCTGGGAGCCCATTTGGGCATGGACAAGACCCGAGAGCGGGTCCTCGCGAGGTTTTATTGGCCGGGGGTAAAAAGGGACGTGGAGCGTCATTGTCAGGGGTGCCCCGAGTGCCAGAGGGTAGCGCCTAGGGCCACTGTCAGAAACCCCATGTCAATAATAGAGACACCTTTCGAGCGAATAGCTCTGGACATTGTGGGGCCCCTCCCCAAGACCAGCCGGGGTCACAATATATCCTGGTCCTGGTGGACTACGCCAACCGGTACCCCGAGGCCCTACCCCTGCGTGCAGCTGTCACGAAGGCGGTCGCCCGGGAGCTGATGCTCCTGTTTAGCCGGGTGGGGATAGCAAAGGAGGTGTTAACTGATCATGCTTCATGTCCCATGTAATGAAGGAACTACTCAGCTTCCTGCAGGTGAAGCAGCTGCTGACCTCCGTCTACCACCCCCAGACTGATGGCCTGGTGGAACGTTTTAACAGGACGTTGAAACAGATGCTGAAAAAGGCCATGGCTAAAGACGGTAAGAACTGGGACCAGCTATTACCCCATGTGCTATTCGCAGTCCGGGAGGTGCCCCAGGCGTCCACCGGGTTCTCACCGTTCGAGCTGCTGTACGGACGGAGGCCCCGCGGCATCTTGGACATCGCCAAGGAAGCATGGGAGAGCCAGCCATCACCCCACCGCACCACCCTGGACCACGTAGAGCAGGTGTGGGACCGCATGGCCCGAGTGTGGCCCATCATCCGAGAACACCTCCGGCAAGCCCAGCAGGCCCAAACAAGGGTTTACAACCGGGGAGCCCAGCTGCGAACCTTCCATCCTGGGGAGCTGGTCCTGGTCCTGGTCCCCACGGCAGAGTGCAAGTTCCTGGCCAAGTGGCAGGGACCTTATGAGGTGGTTGAACGGGTGGGAGAAGTAAACTACCGGGTTAGACAACCAGGGGGGCGGAAGCCCACCCAGGTCTATCACATTAACATCTTAAAACAGTGGAGAGGGGGAAGGGAACCCCCTGACCCTGCACCCCTGGCACTGGCGGCCCGACAAGAGATCCCGGAGGTTCCGGTGGGCGAGGACCTCAGCCCAGGCAAAAGGCGAGACTTGGACGACCTTGTCATGCAGCACCGGGATGTGTTTTCCGAACTTCCGGGGAGGACCACGATCGCCCATCATGACATCCAGACGGCGCCGGAGGAGTGAAGGTGAGAGTTCCACCCTACAGGATCCCAGAGGCCCGGAGGGAGGCCATCCAGGCCGAAGTCCGCCGGATACTACAGCTCCGGGTCATCGAGGAGTCGCGAAGTGCCTGGTCCAGCCCGGTAGTCCTCGTACCAAAGCCGGATGGATCTTACCGGTTCTGCAACGACTTCCGGCGGCTGAACGAGGCGTCCGAGTTCGACGCCTACCCCATGCCCCGGGTGGACAAGTTGATCGAACGCCTGGGACCAGCCCGTTATCTTTCGAAATTGGACCTGACCAAGGGATATTGGCAGGTACCGTTGACCCGGGCAGCCCGGGAGAAAACGACGTTCTCAACTCCAGGAAGGCTGTACCAGTACACTGTCCTCCTCTTTGGAGTACATGGTGCGCCGGCCACCTTCCAACGCATGATGGACCAACTCCTGAGGCCCCACCAGGCCTACGCGGCGGTCTACATAGACGACATCATCCTATACAGCCACAGCTGGGATGTCCATATCCGCCAGCTGAGGGCGGTGCTAGGGGAGCTGCGGAAGGCGGGACTGACGGCCAACCCGGCCAAGTGCCGTCTCGGACAGGAGGAGATGGCGTACCTGGGAGTACCAGGTGGGGCGGGGATCGTCCGACCCCAGGAGAGCAAGGTGGCCGCCATCAGGGACTGGCCCCAACCTCGCACCAAGAAACAGGTGAAGTCGTTTTTGGGTACTACTAGCGATTTATACCCGGGTTCGCCACGCTGGCCCTGAACGACCCGACCCGGAAGGCCCTGCCGGATCGGATCACCTGGTCCGAGGCAGCCGGCCTGGCCTATGTGAGTATGTGTATATATATAATATATGTGTGTATGTGTATATATATAATATATTATATATTATATATATTATATATATAATATATATATATATATATATATATATATATATATATATAGCCTATTAAATGTATAATTGTAAACATACTGTACCAAACTACATTAGGATTATAAATCAATAAAAATTATGCGTAAATATAGTACATCAAATTATAAAAATAGACACGTGTATATATATGTAGATTTATGGATTGTAAAAATATATAAATTATAAAATATATAGCATTTTAAGTTGTATATGTATGGATTGTAAATATCAAATATAGCGTCATAAATAAAGAAAATAATATAGATATAGAAAAAGATGAGGAACACAGGAAGTTAATTTATTAAATATTTATTGTGCTTTTCTTTTTGTTTTGTATTTTTCACATGTCTAATTTGTATTTGAATGTCTGAAATAAATTCAATCAATAGTTCCAATAGTTCTCAGTCTGGAGGGTTGCTAGTTCTAGTCCAGTGTGATACAGTGTTAGAGTGGTTTGAGAGTTATAAGCTAAATGGATAAGATATTTACTTTTTGAGAAATAAAATGTTCATCTGTCCAGCAGAAACCTTTCTGATAGATATAGGCCTAATCAGTGGCAAGTTAAATGTCATGTGTTAAAAAGTGACATTTAAGAGGAAAAAAATCTTCCTACCACTTAAAATCAAACACGGAATATCAACTATGATGTTTTTAGTGTCATCCACTGAGCCATCCCCGCTCAAATTTTCAACATATTGAATTACGTTGTATATGTCCATATGTTGTCATGCACTAGGCAGCGGGTTGACCCATTCAAGATGGCCGCCGCGGTGGCCGTCAGCCGACCGGAGCTCAACATTGCCGTGACGTATCTAGTGTTCTATGTCTATGGTCCACTACTCTCGTGCAGAGACACACTGCACAACACTTTTCTCCATGGTTAAACATTTGAAATGGCTTGTCATGAGCTATTTCTAATTTCAATTAAAAAAAAACACCATTGGGGAATTCCCCCAGTAGTTTGTTAATACTGCAATATAGTTTTTCTCCGCTTGGGAGCAGCAATGGCCGACATGTTTATCCACCCAGCGATGAGGAACACACGAAGAAGGCAGGATGAGACTTCCGTGTAGACCAGCACCGGAATGACGACAGAGGTCTGCCGGACGTCAGACCTCAATATATCTTAACAAATTATACCTCAATACCAACCACATCCACAGTGTCGTGACAAAATGACAAAATCAAAGGACAAAAAACGAGAGAAAATGAGTGTTGCCACTGAAGTAAGACATTACCTGTACTCTGCACTATTTACGGTCCGTTATTATATGGGGCAAATGAACAAGATCTTGTTACCATGACCCGAGTAGGGTCAACTATACTGTCTCTTTAGTTTGTGAACACTGTTGAATGAGTGTCGAGGTGTCCCTGAGCAAGATAGCTCACCCTAACTGCTCCCGACGATCTGGCTGTTGCATTGCAAGGAGACGCCGTCGGTGTGTGAATGTTTTTATGATTAGGTGAATGTCTGTATGAAATTTGGATGAATTTTAAGCAATATTGTAAAGGGCTTTGAGTGGCCATTGGTGAGAAGAGCACTGTATAAATGCACTCCATTTACAATTATCTTGTCT
Organism: Melanogrammus aeglefinus; assembly: GCA_900291075.1. Lineage (NCBI taxonomy): Eukaryota > Metazoa > Chordata > Actinopteri > Gadiformes > Gadidae > Melanogrammus > Melanogrammus aeglefinus. Next base: position 127,498 of record OLKM01001237.1, on the reverse strand, counting down.
AATAGATTGATCGTGTGGAAGAACGAAGGACTCGGTTCCAGGACAACATTGAGAAGGCAGAGTTCAGGACCAGACGTGAGGTGCTGTCAGACAGAGAAAGGTATGACGAGGACAACAACCATGAATCATCACTCACTTTGACCATCACATCAATGATTAATTTGAGCCCATTTCTATTTTAATTTGAGCCCATTTCTATTTATTTTTCCACAGACAAGATTTGGAAGATGCAATGACCATCATGCGCGAGAGGGTGCAAAGGTTAGGTAGGATCTCAAAGAACTTAAGTGTGATCGTTGTGGTAATCCTGTAATGCTTTGTTTAAAGAGGCAATGTTGTTTAATCTATTCCCCAGACAAGGACCTTATTACTCTACGAGGTGAGAACCGCAAGAACATGATGCTGTCCGTGGCTCTTCTGGCTCTCAGTGTTTTCTTCTACTACGCCTTCATCTACGGAGATGAAGATCTCTGATCTCAGAACAGAACTTGACTTCAAGTCAGCTCGTTTTGTACGATATGGAGGCATGGCCTCCTTCGATTGGGAGGACACATATTTATCACATCTTGAATTATTTTAAAATTATATTTTCGATATCAGAGTTTTGTCTTGTGCTTGCGAACTGAAATATTGTAATGGATTTCTATTTTGTAGCTAATTCAAAGCTCAGTGGAAAACGGCAATAGCCTGACCACCACATGTGTACATTGAATTTTCAATTTATATAAAAGCACATTCCTGAGCTGCCCCATTTCATTCATTACTTTACTTTTTTGCCTAATATTACTTATTTTTTTACATTCCTTAATTGAAGCTGTCTTAAATGCTTGAATGGCAAATGCATTTTAAGGATAGTAGTTGTATTGGTTGAAGTCATACATTGCCAAAAGCTTAACTTGTTGGGGGCAGGATTTGGACTAGGCTATGAAAACATGGCAACGTTTATAATTCCATTTTCATGAGTTTGTCAAACGGCTATCTCAAAGGATACTGATTGATGTTTTGTTTACGTTGTTTGTACACAATACAATAAAGGCTTTATTACTTATTCCTTACCATGATTAGGATATTAGTTGAATTACTTTAGTTCTGACTATTGATTAGCCAAATTATATTTTGATCTGTTAATACCTTATGTTGGTTTGTTAAAACGGACCTACTTGGAAGTCGGCCGTGGAAACTAGTTTAAAGAGGCAAAGCAGGGGCCTCTTAAGTATTCAGTTTTCTGCTTAGGAAATGTCCTTTCCTAACGAGATGACGGTTGTTCGAATTCTAAAAAAGTTTAAAAAGGTGCCTCGATGCAACCTCCTTTAGCATCTTGCTCTCCTATTAAGGTATTATTGTAGCAAAAGTCTGTAGCACATGTAGGCTACCTGCAGATTTTGTATGCGTGCAATGCACTAAAGTCACAAATGTGTAACAGTAAATTTGAAGTCCTAAATATTTATTTTGCATGTGTACTCTAAAGTCACAAATGTGTAACAGTACATTTGATGTAAATATTTTTTATACCATTGTAAACACTAAATAGGGTCTACGAGTTCACAAGTCTGTTTTACAGGTGCACAAATCCTACCCTGTGCATCACAACTTCAAAGAGACATGCACTTGACACGTTTGCTAGTACTATCATTGCAGCGCAGTTGGTGCAAAACACATTCACACACCCGTGTTACATAATCTGAGAACATGCACAAAAGTTGTGCATTTGTAAACCCAAACGGAGCTAATGCATCAGAAGTTGCACATCTGTTAAATATTTCCTCACAAATGAAATTATATAGATCGCTATGTTCAATGAGTATTTTAATGAGGGAGCACAAGTCCATCGATACAACTGCTCGAGTCTGCGGCTACGAGTCTCAGCTGTTATTTTTCTTGCGAATATTTTTGCAATAACGTCTATGTGAGATGATAGATGATATATATACGTTTAAGCTATTTTTCACTTATGTGTGTGTGCGTTTGTGCATATGTACACATATCCAAAAGAAAAATCACAACATTTTCTGCCTAACATAAATAGGAGTCCACACACACGGAGTCAAAATAACAAGCAGTTTATTGCTGCTTAGCACACAAACGATACACAAAACTGAAAATTAAGCTTTCGCTTCGGAGTGAACCAAGGCCAAAATAATTAAACAAAACAAACTAGATTTTAAAGGGAAGCTACCTAAACCCAATGTCAAAGTAAATAATTACAAAGACAATTACTAAAACTAACTTCCTAAACTAACAAAAAACATGAAAAAATTAGTCAAAACAAAAGGCAGCTCACGACTGCTTCCAGGTACTAACAGTGACTATATACAAATGTGGAAAAAAGGTGACAATTTAATGTGCAACAAAAGTGACTGGTGAAACAAGTAGCCTAATACTAAACATGCAAATCCAATCGAAACTAACAAAGCACAGGTCACCCTTGGATGCAGAAACAAGAACAGAAAGATTTACACAAAAATCTTAAAGACATATAAATATACAACGATGACAGTTTCACAAGATTTTCCAAAGTATCCTCAAAATTACATTTGAAAGTCCAACATGTGACAGTTCTCACGGAGTAATGTCCTCTGGGCATTAACGGGTGTCTGCTCCTCTCGACGTGCAGGGGCTGGAGGACAGGCCAGAGGGCCATCTGCAACAAGCCAAGATGTGCAGATATAGTGTCAAGAAGTTAAGTTTGTAACTGACATGTCCATGTTAGTTGCTGCATTCACAATTGAAAATGGCATACGTTTTAAACATTTGCAAAAATGACAAGTGACCTCTACAGATGTGATTAATGCATAGTTATGACATCAATACTGTGTGTAATAACACCGTTACAAACACTATCAAGTACTGTATGAGATGTATAGCTGTTGTGCAGTTTTTATATAGTCGTCCACATCGAAGGCAGGTGTCAATGGTGCAGAAAGCTTTTCTGTACATTGCAGGAAACCTGCTCCATGTAGTCAAAAGAGCACATTTCCACAGAGATAATGAAAACACCACAATACTTAAGTGTTGTATACCACTGTTATTAAAGGACTTACTGTCAAGCCACTGAAAATGTGCCCGTTACAGACTTGCTCCTGGTAACACACCAAGCAACGTCTTCCCTGGAAGCTGTAATACAACTGCTCCTCTGATGCAGCAGGAAAATACAACATTCATCTAGTGTGTATGTATGTATAATAACTGGGTAGATTGCATTATGACTAAAAGCAGCGCCAGAAAGTCCAAAAGGCTTTGACATTTTTCAAATATGGATTGAATTTAACAGCTAATATTACTAATAGTACTTGAAAGGAAAAAAGTAAAGGAAGAGGGCTAAGATAAGACACCTCATAATAAACAGACAATATTTTCTATGACATTCAAATCTAGGCTAAAAACCTACTTATTTAGGATGGCTTTTAATACCCAGTTAATAGCACTTTTATTTTTTTATTTTATCTTACATATACAGTGGGGCAAAAAAGTATTTAGTCAGCCACCAATTGTGCAAGTTCTCCCACTTAAAAAGATGAGAGAGGCCTGTAATTTTCATCATAGGTATACCTCAGCTATGGGAGACAAAATGAAAAAAGAATAAGAATTTGGTCAATAACAAAAGGTCATCTCAATACTTTGTTACATGCCCTTTGTTGGCAATGACAGAGGTCAAACGTTTTCTGTAAGTCTTTACAAGGTTTTCACACACTGCTGCTGGTATTTTGGCCCATTCCTCCATGCAGATCTCCTCTAGAGCAGTGATGTTTTTGGGCCTTCGCTGGGCAACACAGACTTTCAACTCCCTCCAAAGATTTTCTATGGGGTTAAGATCTGGAGACTGGACCTTGAAATGCTTCTCAGGAAGCCACTCCTTCGTTGCCCGGGTGGTGTGTTTTGGGTCATTGTCATGCTGAAAGACCCAGCCACGTTTCATCTTCAGTGCCCTTGCTGATGGAAGGAGGTTTTCACTCAAAATCTCACGATACATGGCCCCATTCATTCTTTCTGTCACACAGATCAGACGTCCAGGTCCCTTGGCAGAAAAACAGCCCCAAAGCATGATGTTTCCACCCCCATGCTTCACTGTAGGTATGGTGTTCTTTGGATGCAACTCAGCATTCTTTCTCCTCCAAACACGACGAGTTGAGTTTTTACCAAAAAGTTCTATTTTGGTTTCATCTGACCATATGACATTCTCCCAATCCTGTTCTGGATCATCCAAATGCTCTCTAGCAAACTTCAAACGGGCCCGGACATGCACTGGCTTTAGCAGGGGGACCCGTCTGGCACTGCAGGATTTGAGTCCCTGGCGGCGTAGTGTGTTAGTGATGGTAGCCTTTGTTACTTTGGTCCCAGCTCTCTGGAGGTCATCACTAGGTCCCTCTGTGTGGTTCTGGGATTTTTGTTCACCGTTCTTGTGATTTTTTTGACCCCACAGGGTGAGATCTTGCGTGGAGATTATCAGTGGTCTTGTATGTCTTCCATTTCCTAATAATTGCTTCCACAGTTGATTTCTTCACACCAAGCTGCTTACCTGTTGCAGATTCAGACTTCCAAGCCTGGTGCAGGTCTACAATTGTGTTTCTGGTGTCCTTTGACAGCTCTTTGGTCTTGGCCATAGTGGAGTTTGGAGTGTGACTGTTTGAGGTTGTGGACAGGTGTCTTTTATACTGATAAGGAGTTCAAACAGGTGCCATTAATACAGGTAACGAGTGGAGGACAGAGGAGCCTCTTAAAGAAGAAGTTACAGGTCCGGATCACTGCCTTTCTGCTCTCTGGTTTGGGGCTAGCGTTGGTGAAGTTGTGGTAAACACTTTTTTGTAGGAAATACTTAATTTCTTCGTAAAAGCTCTTCATAGCTGCTGCCGATCACCGAAACACCGGGAAGAGTAGCCAACATGTGGCGACACTTCCATTGGACTCTGTTGTAGTGTTTTTTGCCGCCTACTTCCGGGGTATGGAGCCTCTCGTAGTTCCAAAACATCAACGGCGTAGGAGATCATTCATTTCCATTGCTGGCCGTCGAGAAACTTCTGAGGTAAGTGCATTAAATTGCTACCTCTTTTGAATTGTCAACTCTCTATACTATATCAGAGGCCCTTCATGATGCATATACTGATCTTTATTTGTATTTGCACAGCGTAATTATATATATTTTTTATCGTAGAGACCGATTTTCAGTCATTGCCTGCTAGTTAGTCAGCTCGATATCGCCAGCTGTGAAGGTATCATTGCACCAGAAGTTAAGTAGTGAATCCCTGACAACTTTTATTTAGTTAGTTATTGACGTAGACTTACTAGGATCCATAAGGTTGATTAACGACGGGTTTAATCTGCTGAACCTGACGATGTTAGCTACGGTGTTGGAGTACTGTGTGTCTGATGCTATAGCTAGTAGAAATAAGGTTGCTTTTGTTTAATTATACCCTTGAAAAGGCTGTTGGATTACATATATGAATACAAACTATTCCACACAAAAAATATAAGCCATAATGACAAGCTTTGAAATGTTATTAAACAGACAGTAATGCGGCTGATGATGGATTCTGCTGATGGTGGATGCCGATTGGCTGCTGCTGCTGGTGGCTTGAGCTGGCTGGTGCCGGCAAACACTGCTGCTGCAGGTCGCTGCTGCTCGAGGCGATGGCTGCTGGAGCTGGCTGGTGGTGGCGAAGGATAGTGGTGTCGATTTCTGCAGGTATTGGTGGCGGCTTGTGCTGGCGACGGCTGTTGGTGGTGGTGGTGACTGCTGGTGGCTGGTGGTGGTGGTGGTGGTGGTGGCAGCGACGGCTGCGATTGTTGTTCTCTCTTTCGACCTGATGCACTTTACTATCCTTAACCTCAGCCTGATGTATGTCGAGTATTTTCTTTGTTTATTAATAACTTATAATATTCCTCCCTGTGCCTTCACTTTGTTCTTGTTTTACAAGATACACACACACACACACACACACACACACACACACACACACACACACACACACACACACACACACACACACACACACACACACACACACACACACACACACACACACACACCTGTTTACACATTCGTTGTTCTTGTTCCACACATGACTAACATTTTTTTATTTATTGATACCCCCTTGCTCTACTTTGCTGTTCTTGTTCACTTGCTGTATCTTTGCTTCGTTGTACTTCGTCCTTTTTCCCACTTCCCATATGTGGAGAAGATTTTTTTCTAAACACTCAGCATCTCAAACACTGGGTCCAGCTTTACATTGTGCAACCACCTTTGCAACATGCAGATGTTAGGCAGTGGAATCTGCATTTGCTGGAGCGTTTTATAACCAATGATCCATTTTTTACTTGTATTGCTTTTTTAATTGTCTCCTTTTCCTCACTGTATTCCTCTCTTGTTAACACTTATATATACAACATTCATCCCTGTTAATTCACTTTGTTCTTGTTTTTCAAGTTGGATACACACACACATTCTTGTTGTCTCACCCATTGTTTAATAAGAAAAATACTATTTCATTCATCCAAAATTCATTTTTTATTCTTTAATATATGTGATACTTTGTGTATGGCTTAGTCTTAAAAGCATCACAGTTGTGTGGTCAGCTCCTGCCTCATCAGAAGACGTTGCCTGGAAACTAAATGCTAAATGGACTGTTGCTACTCTGCTTTCTCAATCGCTCTCTGACCACGGGTAAGTGAATCGGAATTACAAGAAAATTTAATCGTCCAGTTGCGCAAAAATGAACATCTTGTATCGTCATTTGATTTAAGAATGGATGTAGTAAGGTTAAAGTTAAGGTTAAGCCACTAAAGTCAGTAGCCTAGTGCTACTCATGCTAACACGAACGTGAAGCTTTCCCTCAAGCTTAAAAACGTATCTTAGTAGCTTTCAGTTGTCACCCTACCACTCCAAATGTAAAACTGACATTTACAAATATGCAACAATAGTCTAAAGTACTTGGGTATGTGTTTTTTTAATTTATATTACCATTCAATATTGAAATCGTTGCGGTCAGTCCCATTGAAGAACACGACAGCGCGGTGTGTTTTGGAACTATACAGGCTTACATGAACCACGTGACCACCCTGCCGGCGAGATCAGAGTGTTGCAACTCCTCTCTCTATGGCTCTGACATGGAGCACCTAGACGTGTTGCAAAACTACCTGCAAAAAAAACCCCAGCTGAGACTTGCAGGAGCAGATTCGAGCAGTTGTAACGATGGACTTGTGCTCGCTCATTTTGGGCATGTTCTCCGATGATGAAATACGGGTGTGCGAATGTGGTTTGCACCAACTGCGCTGCAATGATTGTAGCAAAAGTATCAATTGCAGGACTCTTTGACGTTGTGATGCACAGGATATGATTTGTGCACCTGTAACACAGACTTGTGAACTCGTAAAACCTTATTTTGTGAAAAAATATTTACGACTTCAAATGTACTGTTACACATTTGTGACTTTAGAGTACACATGCAAAATAAATATTTACGACTTCAAATTTAATGTTACACATTTGTGACTTTAGTGTACACATACACCATCTGCAGTTACAGGTGCTAAAGACTTTTGCTACAATAATACCTTCATATACTCCTGACCAACCTTTACGAAAGGAGAGGAGATAATCGTAACCCATAATCCTTTACGGCGGCAATATTTAAAGCAACAGGCCACCTACAAAGTTTACCAACTACAAGAAGATGCATGAAAGACGCGGTAAAGCAGAAGAAGAGAAGAAAATAAAATGCAAACTTCACATTTAAGAAAGAATACTGGGGGCAGTTAATTCCAACATCAACATAAGTATAGCCTCTTTTTTCACAAGTGAATTGGGATTTGAGTGGCCTTAAATATTCCCGTTGGCCAAGTCCGGCCTGAGTGGTTCTCACTGTTGGCGACAACCTGATTGAAATCTATGCGACAAGATTTGTCTGCAATTCTCGCCTTTGCGCAATGACGTTGGTTAGGCCAAACTCATTTTGAACAGGTTATGTCTTTACAATGATAGTGCCCTTGCATATGAAAGTTCAATCATCTACATATGAAGTCAGGAATCTGTGTGTATGTATAATAATATAATAATAATAATAATAATAATAATAATAATAATAATGCATTTTATTTATTTTATTTAAAAAATCAAACATCCATAGTAGCAAACAAAAAAAACAGCAACAACCTAATAAAACATTGTACAAGAGAAAAACAGTGTGTTCATTCTAGTCCCAAGAATGCAACTGACTTAAAGGGAGTAGGCTTGGGTGAATAGATAAGTTTTCAGGTGAGATTTGAAGGAACTGGAGTGTTGGATGTCATGAGGCAGAGAGCTCCAGAGGTGGGGGGCTGAGTGACTGAATACTCTTAACCCCATGGTAGCCAGGGGAGCTGGTGGGAGGGTGAGCTGGATGGAGGAAGACGATCTGAGAGAACGGGTGGGTGACTTGATATGGAGAAGCTCAGTAAGATACTGAGGGGCAAGATTGTTGATGGCCTTGAAAGTGAGAAGCAAGATCTTGTAGATGATGCGATATTTGATGGGGAGCCAATGTTTGCCAAGTTGCTGCAGGACAGGTGTTATGTGACTGATGGAGGGGTTTTAGTAATGACACGGGCTGCAGAGTTTTGTACCAGTTGTAATTTATGAATGGACTTAGCGGGTAAACCAAAGAGGAGAGAGTTGCAGTAGTCCAGACGCGATGCGACCAGGGTGTGAACCAGAATTTCAGCACTGTTGGGGGAGAGAGATGGGCCCAGGTGAGAGATATTACGTAGATGGAAGTTTGCTCACAGAGTGACATTATTGATATGGGACTGAAATGATAAGGTGCTATCCAGGACGACACCCAAACTCTTGACCTGGGGAGAGGGGGAAACTGATGAAATGTCAATGGAGATGGAGAAGTTATTTATTTTAGAGAGGGTGGATCTGGGGCCAATAAGGAGGATTTCAATTTTGTCACAGTTGAGTTTGAGAAAGTTTCGGGAGAACCAGGATCTGATTTCCTGGACGCAATCGGAGAGGGAGGTGGGAGGGAGGGTCTTGGAGGGTTTGGTGGACAACAAGAGCTGGGTATCATCTGCATAACAATTGAACTGAATATTATATTTACAGAAAAAATGGCCAAGAGGGAATGAACAGGAGGGGTCCAAGGACAGAACCTTGGGGTACACCAGAGGAAAGGGGGGAAGAATGGGATCTAAATATTTTGAGTTCGACAAATTGAGTACTTCCAGATAGATATGATTTAAACTAGTCCGGAGGTGTGTCAGATATTCCAAGAGAGGCTAATCGGTCGATGAGGATGGTCTGGGAAATGCTGTCAAAATCTGCACTCAGGTCCAGGAGGATCAGGATGGTGAGTAGTCCAGCGTCCGCAGCCATGAGGAGGTCATTGGTTATTTTAACAAGAGCTGTTTCGGTGCTATGAAGTGGGCCAAAGCCTGATTGGAACTGTTCGTAAAGAGTATTGTCAGAGAGGTGATCATGAATCTGAGCAGAGGCAACTGTTTTTTCCAGAATTTTTGAAAGGAAGGGGATTGGAGATTGGGCGGAGGTTGTTGAAGTTGCTGGGGTCAGCACTGGGTTTCTTGAGAATAGGGGTTATTGCACCTGATTTGAGGGGTGACGGAACAGTACCAGAGATGAGAGAGGAATGGATAATTGCAGTAATAAGAGGGGTCAGGGATTGAATGCAACCTTTAACCAGTATTGTAGGAAGATGATCAAGTTGGCAAGTGGATGGTTTAGATTTGCGGACAAGGTCGGAAATTTCTGCAGTATGTATGTTTATATGTAAATACTACTTCAGTGTTCTTCGCAACTGTTCATTCGGTGGACCTCCTTCGAGTGGCTGGGAGCCTCTGGAAGGAAATGTCGACGGGGAAGTATGAGAATGAGTGGCTCTTTGAGAAAGCTCCCAGCAGCAAAATGGGAGGCCAAGCTATCTTTTTAGCGCAATTAAAGGCCATACAGCAGAGCTGAACTCCTTAGACCAGGGAACCCACTGAACCTGTTCAACTCCTTCCTGGGTCTTCAGTGAGGGGCTTGGGACCTTAAGCAGGTCTGCTACAGCCACACACACACACGCACGCACGCACGCACGCACGCACGCACGCACGCACGCACGCACGCACGCACGCACGCACGCACGCACGACACAGCACGCACGCACGCACGCACGCACGCACGCACCGCACGCACCACACGCACGCACGCACGCACGCACGCACGCACGCACGCACGCACGCACGCACGCACACACACACACACACACACACACACACACACACACACACACACACACACACACACACACACACACACACACACACACAGACAGACACACGGACACACAAAGACATACACCTCTATAAAACTTTCTGGATTCAGCCAGAATACTGACCAGGGAGCCAGCCTGGGCAATTAAACCCTCTCTCTCATACCCTCTCAAACACACACACACACACACACACACACACACACACACACACACACACACACACACACACACACACACACACACACACACACACACACACACACACACACACACACACACACACACACACGCACCCACATACAATGCATATATATGTGCAACTAACCACACAAGTTCAAACATAACGACGGGCTGCATATTCTGGTTGTGTGCGTGTTTCACTGTTGCTAGATAACTAACCCTAACCATTGCTGCATGATGTCATATGGCAATAACAAATGGTGCATGGTTTATGTTGATTTTGTTAGTGAGACACAGGCAATTTGTTTGAGTGTCTGTGTGTATATTTGTGTGTATGGGTGTGTGTGTGTGTGTGTGTGTGTGTGTGTGTGTGTGTGTGGTGTGTGTGTGTGTGTGTGTGTGTGTGTGTGTGTGTGTGTGTGTGTGTGTGTGTGTGTGTGCTAGGTGTGTGAGCGAAGGAGAGAAGGAGAAACTATCAATTGATATTCCTGAAATAATTCCACTCTGCACTTGTGATAGTGATAGGAGGGCCACTCTCGTCTTCAACTTGCATGCATTACTTCATGCTCTATGGCTGAGACTTAGACTAACTTATGCTTTTTCCAAAGAGGCTATCAGTTCAGCACTGCGGCACTGTCCATTTCCCCCTCCCCCTCCTCCCTCACTCTGGCTGTATCCATTCATGCAGAATATGCCTCCAGATGATGGAGGTCACGTTAATGAATAACTTTTGGATCTGATTATTATGAATACAATTCAGTTTCCTCTGTATGCTAGGATTGGCTATCATAGTATGGGTCAGCCTTACATCCAGTGGCTTCTTGGTTGATTGCATACTTCATAATAACAACTCTGAAAAAAGACAAAAAAACATCTGTTGGTACCCGATGGATCGGCAAAGATGTGAACAAACATCCCAGCCTGAACACAGCGTCCATTAGCTGTCTGGAGCAGCCTCCAGTTCCAGAGCACTCTTAAGTTGCCAGCTGAGGGCTTAATGTCTTCAACCTTTAACCAAGACCAAGCTCAACAACATTTATCTTAGTGGATGTCTTTGAGGCGCCGCACTGGTTGTTTTAGGCATTAACAATAAATAATTTGACCCTTTGAACTATATGCAAGAGAATTCCAGCTGCTTAAGTAACACTTAGAGAGATTCCTAGGCCTATAGTTTGAGTGTCCATGTTAGGCTCCTTTAAGGTAAGGGATAAAGGAACAAACAACCAGAGGTGTAAATATTGAAAAGACACACATGAAAAGAAGTATATAATATATTGTGGGTGTTAACACAAAGTGGGAGTAAGGGGACCAATGGCGGAGACAATAGAAACCAACTGAGCAGAAAAAAACAATGAATATAGAGCCAAAACCCTGACTAGCCTAGCGACAGTGAAACAAAACAAACATGGATGGCATCCACAGCTAACCTAGTGTTTCAAGCCGATCTAAGTTGAGCTGTGTGCAGGGTACCCCTGCTAACCTAGTGTCTCTAGACAAGGTGACCTATGTGAGCTATGCACAGGGGGCACCAGCTAACCTAGTGTCTCTAGACATGGTGATCTACGTGAGAGTAGGGTACCCCAGCTAACTACATTGATCTATGTACAGGGGGCCCCAGCTAGACAAACAAATAAATGAGGAACGGCTCAAAATGGAGCACTTGGCAGCATGATCCAAAGAAAGGGACACACCTACTTGGGCCTTTTACACTGCCTGGTTTCAATCAGGAACACCTCCCACAGGGAGGTACCTGTGGGGAGGAAAACAAGACATGGACACCAGCACCACTGTGCCATCGTCAAAGCAAGGTACAAGGTATAACATCCCATCGATTGTATCCCTAGTTCCCTACACACGTCTCCCATACCCGCTGGCGCCTGTTGGAACACGCTTGCAGATGAACTCATTGTGGCTAGAGAAACAGGGGGCCCAGTTAACTGCAGCTCCTCGGGCTAGGGCCAAACACCGAGCCAGGCATAGAGATGCCCTCTATATATGGCCAGATGTCCACCATGAATGCTGAAATTAACCAGTTTTCAAGCATAGTTCTATTAAAAAGCTTGCCCATGTCGTACAATTGCCCAGTTCTAAAACATGCATGTAAACCTACATGTGGCATAATCTGTCTTTGTTTTGTAAAAACTTGACGAATTGGATAGAATCTCAATAACTTTCATGAGGAATCTTGGCTGGATGCCGGCAGCACCTTCCCTATCGCTGCATGTTTGTTACATGCTCATCTTTCTGAACCCGTGCTGGGAGCGCTTGTACCGTGTGTCATTAGTCCCTTCAAACGGGAGAGAGAGAGAGAGAGAGAGAGAGAGAGAGAGAGAGAGAGAGAGAGAGAGAGAGAGAGAGAGAGAGAGAGAGAGAGAGAGAGAGAGAGAGAGAGAGAGAGAGAGAGAGAGAGAGAGAGAGAGAGAGAGAGAGAGAGAGAGAGAGAGAGAGAGAGAGGAGAGAGAGAGAGAGAGAGAGAGAGAGAGAGAGAGAGAGAGAGAGAGAGAGAGAGAGAGACAGACAGACAGACAGACAGACAGACAGACAGACAGACAGACAGACAGACAGACAGACAGACAGTTTTATGAATAATCAGTTTTATTAATATATTCCTTTTAAAAATAATCATAGATGGAACAATACAAAATAGAAAATGACACAATACTGACAAATACTAACTTTTTAACACACAATAGGCCGATGCATTGGCATTTTTACATTTAATAAAGTGCAAGATTACAGCTTTATTTGTCTATTTCCAAAATCAGACCTTGTTCACAGCATTTAAACGTCATCTTATTTTGTTTTAAAGACGTGATAAAGTGCATATATGCGTGAGATCAAAAATTTTAGCGTCACACATTCATTGGTGCGTCAAGTAACAGAATGTCAATGGATGCACAATGGGTTCTCTCCCCACACACACACACACACACACACACACACACACACACACACACACACACACACACACACACACACACACACACACACACACACACACACACACACACACACCTATGCATCCATAAAAAAAAGACAGACAGACACGCAGACAGACAGACGCATACACACACACGCACACACTCTAGTCCTAGTCAAGGTGATCTCCATTGATCTATGTACAGGGGGCCCCAGCTAGACAAACAAATAAATGAGGAACGGCTCAAAATGGAGCACTTGGCAGCATGATCCAAAGAAAGGGACACACCTACTGATGATTACCTCACACACACACACACACACACACACACACACACACACACACACACACACACACACACACACACACACACACACACACACACACACACACACACACACACACACACACACACACACACCCTCTCAAGCTCAGACGTCACTGGGCGACCTGGAGCGGTAGGCTGTGTGGTCCCTGGAGCAGCCGCAGAGCAGCAGGTGGAGGGCCCGCTGGATCTCTCGGTTGCGGTAGGCATAAATGATGGGGTTGATCATGGAGTTGTAGGTGGCGGGCAGCAGCGTGGCGTAGGTGTACACTGGCGGGTACGCCCTCTGGCCCACCAGGCAGTAGGTGGCAAAGGGCAGCCAGCTGGCGCCGAAGGTGCCCAGGATGATGGCCAGCGTGGACACGCCCTTCTTGGTGGCCACGTAGTGCGTGGCGCTGAAGAAGTGCTGCTGCAGGGCAATCTGCCGCGCGTGGCGGCACACGATCTTGCAGATGCGCACGTAGAGCGACAGCATGAGCACGAAGATGAGGAAGAAGGAGGCGGCGAGCATCGTCAGGTTGGCGCGGGTCAGCGGCCGCACGATGCTGCAAGCGTCGGGCGCGCCCAGACAGTTCCAGCCGAGCACGGGCATCAGGCCTAGGACCAGCGACGCCCCCCACGTGAAGAGCAGCATGCTGTGCACGTGGCGCAGGGTCCGGTCGGAGAAGTAGGTGAGGGCGTTGTACAGAGAGAGGTAGCGGTCCACCGTGATGGCCAGCAGGCTGCTGATGGAGGCCGTGAAGGAGGCGACCAGGAAGCCAACTGTGATCAGGCTGATGGCCTCCGAGGAGACCACGTACTGGAACACAAAGTTGAGGATGAGGCCCACCCCGGCCAGGAGGTCCGCGGTGGCCAGGCTCCCGATCAGAACGAACATTGGGGTCCGGAGGGTGGGCGTGTAGAAGATGATGGCCACCACGATGGCGTTCTCACAGGTGATGACAGTTCCCGACATGCAGAGCATGATGTCCCAGGGGTTGACGGGGAACAGCAGCGGGGGGGAGGAGTACTGGAGGCTGCCGTTGGGCTCCGAGGACTCTGCCGGCCAGGGCACTACCGCCGAGGAGGAGTTCACCATCCCAGCTCCATCCATATGGTCCACCTCAGCGCTTTACCATGGAGACGATATTATACTCCAACTCTGGGGGAATCTGAAATCAAAGATAATCAGGTAAAAAAATATATATATCTAGGCCTACTGTAGGCCTATATAACCAGCTGTTTATAATAAGTTCCAAACGCGCTGTCCGCGGTCCTGGAACTAAGATCGCAACTTAAATCTGTTTCGTTTTTCGGAAAACGACATCAGACAAAACATAACGAAACGAGGGGGGCATTGAGATCTGTAAAAGGCTTGCTTTTTTTTTATAATAATAAATTTCACCAAACATACCTTCTTAATGGTCGTAGAAAGATGATATTTCAGCGGCCAAAAGCAAAATCAACTCCCGAGATTTGTTCCGTTTCGCAGGTATCAGAGGGTCGGTGGTCTACCGGGAGATAGGACCGGCGAGGGTCGGTGGTCTACCGGGATAGGACCGGGGAGGGTCGGTCGTCTACCGGGGGAGGGGACCGGGGAGGGTCGGTGGTCTACCGGGAGAGGACCGGGGAGGGTCTGTCGTCTACCGGGGGAGAGGACCGGGGAGGGTCGGTCGTCTACCGGGGGAGAGGACCGGAGAGGGTCGGTGGTCTACCAAGGGAGAGGACTGGTGAGCAGAGGGTCTACCGGGGTGAGGACCGGGGAGGAGAGAGGACTGGGGACCGGAGGGTCGGTGGTCTACTGAGGGAAAGGACCTGGGGATTTAAGAGCAACACAGTCAGAGTCGGCGGGAGGCGCGTGGACCGCTATAAAGCCAAATGACGTCAGGATGTTCTTTTTGTTGTTGCTTGGAGAGCGAGAGCGAGACGAGAGAGAGAGAGAGAGAGAGAGAGAGAGAGAGAGAGAGAGAGAGAGAGAGAGAGAGAGAGAGAGAGAGAGAGAGAGAGAGAGACAGGAGAGAGAGAGAGAGAGAGAGAGAGAGAGAGAGAGAGAGAGAGAGAGAGAGAGAGAGAGAGAGAGAGAGAGAGAGAGAGAGAGAGAGAGAGAGAGAGAGAGAGAGAGAGAGAGAGAGAGATGTGCCTGCAGCATTCAAGCATGTCGGAGAAATTGATCATGTCGTATGAATAATCTTTTTTGTTCAATTAATATATTCCTTTTAAAAATAAGCATAGATGGAACAATACAAAATAAAAAATGACCCACAATACTGAAAAATACTAACTTTTTAACAGTTATGTTTGTTATGGGGCTCCCGGTACAATGAGAGACACAGTGATAAAGGTGCATTTGATGTATTCAAAGACCTACAAAACAACCACTTTTCGGACTGTCAAATATCAAACTGTCAAAGCCAATGCGTGCATTAAGATGAGGTTTGTAAATATGTCCATGAAGTGATGAAGTGGAACTATATAAAATAATAATAAATCCTTCTAATCCAGCAATGGGTGGCTGGCATTGGTCTCAGGCTGAGCCAGGATCCGGCTCTATGTCACCATGGCATTAGTTACAGCACTCTCTCACACACACACACACACACACACACACACACACACACACACACACACACACACACACACACACACACACACACACACACACACACACACACACACACACACACACACACACCATGAAGTCACCTTGCCACTGCCATCTCTCTCTCATTCTCGCAGTATATATTGCTCTCTCGCAGTATCTCCATCTCTCTTTCTCGCAGTGTCTTTCTGTCTCTGGCTCTCCTGCAGTATCTCCCTCTTCTCCTTCTCTCTCTCGCAGTATTTCTCTGTCTCTCCCAAGTTCCAGATGTTGAGTTGCAACACCTAGCTCAATGAGTCATGTGAATGGTGCTCCCTGGGACACAAACACCTTGTAATACCCAGAAGGTACTGACTGTTCTGATGTGATCTGCTCTTCGGACCCATGCCATAATGATTACCAGGCTCACACTCTACACCCCCTTGTTAAACCATTATCTAATGTTAGGTTGACACATGCCTCCAATAAAAAGAATGTGTATACATAAAACAATTGTACTACATTTTGTTTGCATTGTTTCATTAATGATGTAAAACAATACATGGTAACAAAAAAAGATTAATTAACCGGTGTCAAGCAGCCTGGACTGAATTTGAAAAAATTACGGGAAATTCTGACTTCAGTCAGACAACAGTAGGTCATTAGGTCAGCTGACGGTATAGAGCTGTAGTCGAACCCTGGGGCGAACCCACCCCCCCAGTGTGAGGTGGGGCACCCTATTAAACCAGAGCCACCCCACTGCTAGAAGTGGTCAACCATTGAAAGGGGTTTCATTTCGAGTTCCTCTGCAGACTGCTGGAGGTCTTCAGCGTAGACGAGCCATTAGAGACAACTGCCCCAAAGTGACCCCAGTTCAAAACACAACGGGACCTTCCAGGTCAAGGGCCTCTTCTGTTGGGAGTAGTTCACCAATGCTTAGAAGTAGACCATAGAGTCTAGGATTGAGTCTTCACAAGTATTAGACCTTTGCAAAAAAAACTAACTATAAAGAATCAATTATAATAATATAACTCATACTGGATGTGTACAGAACGTGTCCCAGGGGGCTCATCAAAACTAGTTTAATTTAATGATACACCTTTCAGTGTGGTGATACTCCCCATCGCTGGCGGGCATCACCACACATGCTCATATACAACATTGTGACCTTTGAACCGCTCTACAAACGCGGCTGTATTCAACCAGTGGGGCAGGGCAGGCAGACATGGAAACATTGGGTTTTGTGCGTGCTTGTAAAGAGCAAGTATGAAGGACTAGACTTTAATTGAACATTTAAAAACAGTAGATATTCATTTCAAATACTTTATTTTAAAAATAAATTCCAATTAAAACATAAAAAATATGTAATGCATTGGGGAAATACAATTATATTTCACTGATTTAAAATAAAATTAAAAATGATTGTAATACACACATTTAAAAACAGTCACTTTATATGCTCAAGTATCACATTTAAAAAAAACATATTTCATAATAATTGACTGCTTTGGAGAATGTACAAAGAAAAAAAACCATTTACTTATCTGGATCAATAATCCAGATGCCAGCAAAGTGTTTCTGCTATCCACTTAAAATAAATAAATACAAAATAAATCGATGATTCAGCAATACACACTTTCCAAGCAGGGATGCCAATCCTTCTCCACTGCAGGTCCGGCCGTCCGTTCAGAGGCCTCCTGGCTGGCTGAAGGCCTCATGGTCACTGGCAGCCTTACATGTATCTGTTCTTGATGTACTCCCGGTACATCAGCACGTCCTCCCTGCACAGGGACCTCACCTGGCCCTGGCCCGTCATCACGTGGCCCTCGAACACCTCGCGGCTGTCAGGGTCAACCTTGGGGGGGGCCGTGGTGTAGACGCTGTCCTCCTGGAAGAGAGACACCGGATCCCTTGGAGGAAAACAAACCCATCAAAGTGATGGAGAGGAACGGAAAGGCTCAATTAAAGAGACAGTAGATGCAAATCAAAATACAGGATGACAATTGGAAAGTGGGAATGCTGAATAACCGTATTCTAGAGAATCAGCGTGCAGGGAAGCTGAGTGGAGACCATGTGTTGTGAGATGCTGTCTAGCTGATAAACAAAACCAAACACTTACAGCACCAGTTTGCTTTCAAGTCAGTCAACAATCAGTCAGCTATCAGGATCAAATGAGCACCACGGCCCTCCTAGCCATGATGCTAAACTGAACAATGTGTCATCACTATGACAATAGTCCGCCATTGAGTCGAGCCATATCGCGGCACTACTAGCCTAAAATGCATGTGAAAATGTACAGTTAGGAACGAGTTCAGCCAGCATAATTTAAGTAAAAGCACAACCTTGTTTTTAAATAAATATTGCCTAGTTAAACCCTACTATTGTACAGGGTTAGTCATGAGTCAGGCCTAGACCCGACTATTACCCCACTATAAACCCTACTATTGTACTGTTAGTCAGTCATGAGCCAGGCCTAGACCGACTATTACCCCACTATAAACCCTACTATTGTACTGTTAGTCATGAGCCAGGCCTAGACCCTACTATTACCCTACTACTGTACAGGGTTAGTCTGGGTCAGGCCTTGGCCCCCTACACAAAACACTGGAGGTCTGTCCCAAGTTTTTTCGTTGGTGTAATGGTGTGTTTGAGATGCATCGTACACCTCCCACACAAGTTGCTCTGGTGACGTAAGTTCCTGGCTTGTAACACTTATAGCATTCCCGTTTGTCTTTGTGGGCATCGCTACACGACAAGTTAGACATTGTTAGCTACATTAGCCTCTTTAGCATACCAGCTCCAAAACAAACAACACAACTTTACATTGTCATACTGGCATAGAAAGATGGCAATGCATAAATTGGTGACCGGAATAAAGCAGCAATGTAGTGTCTAAGAGCATTAAAACGACCAACGTGGTACAAATACTAAGAAAATACATCTCGTGATGGGCGCAGCAACCTTTGTTTGTAGAGTAGTACGGTTAACCTCACTGAACTCGGTTGACCCTCAGAAGCCCAAGTGGGAAGGACCGAAAGGGGGTGACTATGCAACTCATGCGGCTGGTGTACGATGCATCTCGAACACACCATAAGTATGCAAGGCCAGTCGTGAAACGTTTCTGCAGAAATATGCAAAGAAACTGAAGAAAACCACAAGCCTGTGGAAATGTCTTTCTACTCCAGTTATGGTTTCATAAAGCTAAGGTGATGCCTGTCAGTGTCCACATTGCCCTGTCCCGCCGTACAGTGCTATGTTTAAATAATAAAACAAAATCTCAGCAAGGCAACACTGCAGCAAAACCTCTTCGTTTTTAAAACCTCTGTCGCGGGTGGACGGTGCCTGAGCCATTTACACCCCCCCCCCAGACGCTTCCTTGAGTCCTTGATGTTTGAGAGCGGGTTAGGGACAATATAATAACAATTGGTCATCAATAGGAACGGCAGTGCTTTCCAGGAACAGTGGTGAGGCTCACTCTGATCGGCAATCCTTCCCCTGGAGAAACTGGATACAGAAGGAAAGAAGGAAACAGCAGAGGCTACAGGAAGCCTGTTGCTGGAGCCCGCCAATATTAAAGGCAGGCACACACACACACACACACACACACACACACACACACACACACACACACACACACACACACACACACACACACACACACACACACACACACACACACACACACACACACACACACACACACACACACACGCTGACTGAAGCTCTCTTGCTCGATGCACGTTTCAGCATGAGGAGAAGCATAACTATTATCTGTTCTGCACACAAAGGGCACAAGAGACAATCTGCTGATGACTTTTGAAACGTTATTGCATATTTGGCAAGACATTTTAGTGCAATCACTAATAACATGTGGACCACTTACGACGTATCATCAGTTCCGAAGTATTGTCCCTGTCACTTTATTAACAACTTTGATTTCAGCGAGGAATAAGTCCCAGACACATGTCCTCTCGACCTTCCACTCGGCATGGGATCCGTTCATAGCCGACTGTTTTACACATCATTTCCTTCCATTCTTTGGAAGAAGAGGAGGCAGATTACTTTTCTAAACTTGCATCCCAAAGGCAGTCAAAAAGATCAGGTTCCAAGATATGAGGGCCTCGGACTGCAGACCTGAAACTTGAGGGCGTACCATTCCCACCAGGAGCATACCACTCCCATCAGCTCCAGGGGCATACCATTCCCATCCGGGGCGTACCACTCCCATCAGCTCCAGGGGCATACCATTCCCATCCGGGGCGTACCACTCCCATCAGCTTCAGGAGCGTACCACTGTCTTCAGGAGCGTACCACTCCCATCAGGAGCGTACCACTCCCATCAGGAGCGTACCACTCCCATCAGGAGCGTACCACTCCCATCAGCTTCAGGAGCGTACCACTGTCTTCAGGAGCGTGCCACTCCCATCAGGAGCGTACCACTCCCATCAGCTTCAGGAGCGTACCACTGTCTTCAGGAGCGTGCCACTCCCATCAGGAGCGTACCACTCCCATCAGGAGCGTACCACTCCCATCAGGAGCGTACCACTCCCATCAGGAGCGTACCACTCCCATCAGGAGCGTACCACTCCCATCAGGAGCGTACCATTTGATTGATTGATTCATTCATTCATTTTAATGACCACACAGCCAGGCTGGTGGAATTTGTTGTCAGCTTGGTACAGGTTTCAACTTACAAAACATATAACACAGATATACATACAGACATGCACACTACACAATACATAAGGGCCATACTTAATCCTTAATGTTCAGAGTTCAGAAAGTTTATTGCAGTTGGGATGAAACTGTTTTTTAACCAGGGATGTTCTGGAGGCAATTGTCCTGTAACGCCTCCCAGAGGGGCAGTAGCTGGAAGGCATAGTGTGCAGGGTGAGTGGGGTCGGAGATGATTTTCCGTGCTCTGCGTAGTGTCCGTTTGTGTGTAGAGTGAATCAAGGGATGGAAGGGGTGTGCCAATAATTTTGGATGCTCTATTTATGATGCGTTGTAGTTTCTTCCGGGAGAGTGAGTCTAGACTGCCGAACCAGACTGTGATGGAGAAGGTGAGGATGCTTTCTACGATGGCTGTGTAAAAATGGAGCAGAAGATGGGACCTTACCCTGAACTTCTTGAGCTGACGGAGATGGAAAAGTCTTTGCTGGGCGTTTTTGTAAATGTGGTCTGCGTTTATTTTCCATTTGAGGTTATTGCTGATGTGGGTTCCAAGGAGTTTGAATGTGTCAGTGATGGAGATGGATTCACCTTTAATGAGCACAGGAGTTTTGGGGGATGGTTGGCGTCTTGGGTCGATGATGAGTTCCTTTGTTTTTGATGAGTTGAGGATGAGATCATGGTCTGTACACCAGGTCACTGCTTGGTTGATCTGTGCACGGTATTCTGTTTCTTGGTTGTTGGTGATGAGTCCTATGATGGTTGAGTCGTCCGCGTACTTGTACAGGTTGACAGAGCTGTGGTGGGATGTGAGCTTGTTTGTGTAAAGGGAGAATAGCCAGGGTGAGAGAACACAGCCTTGGGGTGTGCCTGTACTGAGGAAGAGAGGGGAGGATGTGGTATTTTTGATCTTCACCTTTTGTTGCCTGTTCCAGAGAAAGCTGTGAATCCAGTGACAGATGCATGGGTCGATGTTCATGTCCAGTAATGTATTGAATAGTTTGGCCGGGTTTACTGTGTTGAATGCAGAGCTGAAATCCATGAACAGGATGCGGGCATATGTGTTGGTGGACTCCAGGTGGTTCAGAATGTGATGAGTTGCTAAGATGACGGTGTCTTCAACTGACCTGTTGGCTCTGTATGCAAATTGATATGGGTCCATGAGGGGGGGGTGGTGACAGATTTCAGGTGATTTAGTATGATGCGCTCAAATGATTTCATAACTGCTGATGTCAAGGCAATGGGTCTATAGTCATTGAGGCAGGAGATGGTCTTGGTTTTGGGAACTGGGATGATAATGGTTTCTTTGAAGCAGTTGGGTACTGAGCTTTGGCAGAGGGAGGAGTTGAAGATGTTGGTAAAAACCCCAGCCAGCTCCGCAGCACAGTAGTGGAGAACGGAGGGGCTGATGTTATCTGGGCCGGGGGCTTTATTCCTCTTAAGTCCCTTGAAGGTGCTCCTCACCTCCTCCTCGTAGATGGTGAAAGTGGGGGGAGGGAGGGGGTCTGGGAGAGATGGTGGTGGAGCCAGTGCCTGCTCAAACCTCCCATAGAAAGTATTAAGTGAATTAGGAAGCTGATTGTCGCCGTCAGGTGTGTCTAATTTAGTGGCATAGTTGGATTTGGCTCTTCTTATTGCAGATCTCAGTTTGTATTTGGCAGCCATATATTGTTCTTTATTTCCTGTCAAATGTGCTGAATTTTTCTCCTTTCTTATTATTTTAATGTCCTTGTTAAACCACGGTTTATTATTATTGTAGTGTTTGACTTTTTTGAGTGGAATGCACAGGTCAACGCAGTAATTGACGTATGACGTCACTGCTTCGGTGACGTCGTTCAGGTCACCGGCTGCGGCATGGAAAACATCCCAGTCTGTGCACCCGAAACAACCCCGAAGTTGTTCAATGGCTTCGGGGGACCAGCACCAGAGAAAGGTTGTTGGTGTTTTGGAGGATTTAACTTTTTGCCTGTATTTTGGAATTAGCCGCAGCATCGCGTGGTCAGACCTGCCCAGCGGGGCCCTCGGGAAAGCACGGTAAGCCTCTCTGACGGAAGTGTAGCAGTGGTCCAGCTTGTTGGTCCCTCTCCCTCTACGTGTTGGTCCCTCTACCTGCTGATGGTAGCCGGGGAGCTCAGATGATAGGTTGGTCTGGTTAAAGTCCCCGAGGACGATGACTGCTGTGTCCGGGTGTGAATTTTCCACTGAGGAGACGTAGTTGGCTAACTCGGCTATGGTGGTGTTAGCGTTAGCCTCACCATGATCCCATTTTGATTTCCCATCAGGAGCGTACCATTCCCATCAGGAGCGTACCATTTCCCATCAGGAGCGTACCATTCCCATCAGGAGCGTATCATTCCCATCAGGAGCGTATCATTCCCATCAACACCAGAAGTGCTACCACCCATCAGCTTCAGGAGCGTACCACTCCCATCAGGAGCGTACCATTCCCATCAGCTTCAGATGCGTGCACCACTCCCATCAGGAGCATACCAACTCCCGTCAGCTTCAGGGGACGTTCCTCAGCGCCAGTCTCCATCTTGGCAGCCGTTTTCTTTGTTTGCGTTTTTTCCGATGGGTTACGAGTAAAATGGTGACTTTTCTGGAAATGAAATGGTATCATATTTCGCTGAGAGATGCTAGGACTTGGCCAAGCCCCGCTCCTTTTGTGCCGTCCTCTGGGGGGACCACGTGACTCAGAAACAGACTTCGATAGAGATGGCGGGTCTGTGCTGGCGAGTGTGTAGGCAGTGACACATACAGTAATGCATGCGTGCTTGTTCTCAGCATGTGTTTTAAAATAAGCAATGTAAGGTGTGATGGTGCCAGCGGGGTGGGGTTGGGGGGGCATATTGGCCAATCGCCAGTAAGCTGGTGGGACTTCACGTTGCTGCATCACATGTGTAAGCATAAGCATACGCTTCTGAGAACAACAAAAGAGAACAGAAAGCACGGGCCGAGAACCATCGACCAGAGGCCCGCACAGCCAGACACCTGGTGCTCCCACAGAGACACCACTTAGTGCACCCTGCCATCCACAGGCCGGGGTTGTGTGTGTGAAGGGACGGGTGTGTGAGTGCGAGGGATGTATGTGTGAGTGTGCACGTGCCTTGCCAACAGAAGGCTCTACTCACAGGCAGATGAAGTCGGCTAGGTGTACAGGTTCATTCCTCTCCACTTTGTGTTGGCTCTTGCCCAGATGTGCAAACCTGTAAATCAATGTGCGCACGCACACGCACACACACACACACACACACACACACACACACACACACACACACACACACACACACACACACACACACACACACACACACACACACACACACACACACACACACACGCTTTTATAACAAAGCAATTTATTCATTTACTGTGATGCATTTAGGTCTGATTCCAAGGATTAAGAAGATACCATTCTATACATTTTGCAGTGCTCGCAAAACACACAGATACGCCTTTAACATCAAAATTTGTTACCTTACAGCTTTCTTTTATTTACAAAGTCACACCAAGCACTGGAGCTGAAGGTTTATTTGGTGAACTGCGAAGGGCGTGAAGGACTCACATTCTCATTGGTAGGTTGGTGCAAAGGACTTGCATGCTCGACTTTCTCCATAGTATATATTCTGCTCCAATCTCTAATGGCAGCTCAACTGCACTAATAAACAAAAGCTCTCAGTTCAAAATGGTCCCGATTAACTGAGGGCACTTAGTGATAGTTGTTTATTGTTGTGGCAAAAGGAACTAATCTATGTAGAGGAGCATGAATGATTAGTCATTATTGTAATACATGAGAACAGCAAGTTTAAATAGCTGTGCAAAATCAAGAGACTCATTGACCTAGATCCGACTATATCTCATGATAATGTGTGCCACTTTTCTTTGAACCACAGCCAGACAAAACTTTGATCAAGAGCACTTTTGCACAGATTCCATCATGGTGTTTTTAACCCTGGAATTCAATGTTACCCAAATGTTTGGTGCTTCATTTTCCACCTGGGTCAGAGTCCCTGGCGCTAGCTAACCCAGGACACAAATCATCCCCCTCGGTCCGAACATGAAACCATGACAACACTTCAGAACCAGAAAGAGACCAGTAAAGACTCTATTGGAGACACCATAACAACACTTTAGAACCAGAGAGAGACCCGTAAAGGCTCTATTGGGGACACCGCTACCACACATCAGAACCAGAGAGAGACAAGTGAAGGCTGCACTGGGGACACCATGACAACACTTCAGAACCAGAAAGAGACCAGTAAAGGCTCTATTGGAGACACCACAACAACACTTCAGAATCAGAGAGAGACCAGTAAAGGCTCTATTGGGGAAAGCATGACAACACTTCAGAACCAGAGAGAGATCAGTCAAGGCTCAATTGGGGTCACCATGACAACACTTCAGAACCAGAGAGAGACAGTAAAGTCTCTATTTGGGACACCACACAAGAACCAGAGAGAGACCAGTAAAAGCTCTATTGGTGACACCATTACAAGAACCAGAGAGAGACCAGTAAAGGCTCTGTAGGAGCCATTTATAGCCACCATTTAGCAATACTTATTTTCGCCACATGGGGGAGTATTGCCGGGTGTGGAACGTCAGTGTGAATTGGGTATAATTACAGGTGTGCTAATTAGTTCGGCAAAGGTGTGGATGGTGGGGAACACACAGTTGTTACCGTAGCCGTGAGCACCCACTTAACCGACAGCATGCCACAGCAATATATTTATTAGCACAAAAGCACTTTAGTACCAACAATGGTGAAGTACCATTTTATATCAGCCTTTCTACTTTTATAATAAACGGGAACACCACCCAAATAGAGCTGATGTTAGACCTTGGATTATTTCTGCTACACCATCCATACCGAGGCATATAGTATGGCCTCCACACAGTAAGAACTGATTCCTTTTCATTTGGATACGCTTCTGAATTGGACAGGAGTGTCCACATCGTTTGGATACTGAATTGGATAGGATTGTAAAAACATTTTCCTATTGCCGATGGCGTTTGGATATCCAAAGGATTTCTCGCCTGTGGTAGAGCTTGGAAGTCTTAATTGAAACATCATATGTATTTTGACTTTTTGACTTGTTTGGATAAGCTTCTGAATTGGACAGAAGCATCTCATTGAATTGCTTGCCTGTCGCAGAATATTTAATTGAAACACCTGTCCTCATGCCGCTATCCAGTGCAGACCGCAACCATGGTGGAGAAACTTATACACATTTCTTTGCCGTTGGAATTGGAAAAACTTGGAATCTTGAATTTAAATGAATGACTTTCAGTGCTACAGCTTCCTAAATAAGGGCTACTTGTTGTTCTGTTAATTGAAAGAAATTCCGATGCTTGGAATATCTTAAATGCTGTGTTGTGCAGGCTGTTGCCTACCTCCGCATAATTAAAGGTAATTGTGCCGTTTCGTTAAGCACTTTGTACGTGACGCGCTTAATGCATAAAGATGAGTGTAGAGGAAGATAAAATGCCAGAGAAGGCCAAGACCGCTTCGGAGGCTACGGACAAAAATTATAATGATACTACTCCTGATAAGCCTCATCATTGACGATTCGGGGAAACGCACAATACAATTAGCAGCTAAGCCATTTACAATGCTGTTATCTGTAAAAAAATCCCAATTTATGTGAGCTAATAAAATTAAGCAAAGGATTAATGAGCTTCTTCCTGGAAAAATTACATCTCAAAATTTGCCTGATGTGAAAGAAAACTCCATATTCCATGTTGTGCAAAGAGTCTTTAGAAACTCTTTAGAATACTACTTTGCTGGAAATACCTATGATCCTGAACATGACATGCAACAAAATTGGCTTGCACAGAATACAAAGGGAATTAATACATTTGAGAATGACTTTTGCCTGATGCTGCTGTGGACTATGAGAATCTTGATATGTTGGCTAACAAATTCTGACATAAGGCCTGAAGATAGTATATCCAATGTTTCAAGAAATGGGACAAAACATAAATGCTGCTGTTCTGTCTATTCAAATGCTTCCAGTGTTTTCTGTACGTTTAATGGCAAAGGCTGAAAGGGCCACACTTTTAGAGTCTGCAGCTGTTTTGAGAAAAATGCAGAAGAAGACGCTGAAGAAGATGCCCTTCAAGTTGAAAGAGCTAGTTAAAAGGAGCTAAAAGGAACAGCTAGTGGTTGAGGCCAAGTTGGTTCCTGCTACAGCTAAATTGTCTGTATTTGAAAATGAAGGTGGTGAAGTTGTTGATGAGTATGAAGAGGATGACATGAATGCCTATCTTCATGCTCATTTGGAATCACAAACATCACATTATTTTGAACACAGCTCCAGTCTTGCAACTTCCTAAAATTGTCTCGGTCCAACAGGACCATCATCTGCCATTGGCTGTACTAAAAGAATGCCGCACATTCCAGAAGCCCAGTCTTCAGTAAGGTCTAGTAGCCCATTGTCTTCAGTTTCATATGGATCTGAAGTGCCGGGCAATGCCCTTATAGACACCACTAACGCTGCACCAGCAGGACTTCAGCAGTCAATCTCACAAGGGAGACGGCCTACCGACATGCACAAGTCTGAGGTGCAGGGAAACATCCCAGCTTCCAGATTCGGAATCCCTACATCAGCAGGATTTCAGTCATCGACCTCCCAACTGAGTGAGCCTGAACATGAGTAACAATGAAGCACATAGAAATGGCCCTGGATCCAAATTCGGCATCCCTACATCAGCAGGATTTTAGTCATCGCCCTCCCAACTGAGTGAGCCTACATACGAGGGACAATGAAGCAACTGGAATTGGCCCTGGATATAGACTCACCAACGCTTCAACAGCAGGATTTAAGCCAGTAACCTCACAAGGGAGTATACATATGCAATCACAGTCGCATCATTCCCCGCTTGACAATATTCAGCATTTTACTCTGCATGACTTTATGCAACAGCAAAACAACATTACTGCTCAGCTATTTCAGAACCAGGCCTTAGCATCTCTTCCTCCACAAGCTATCCCAGAGTTTGATGGTAATCCACTGAAATACGCTGCCTTTATCAGAGCCTTCGAGCAAGCTATTGAAAAGAAAACTACAGATAAACAAGAATGTCATTATTACCTCGAGCAAGACACCTGAGGGCAGCCAAGAGAACTGGTTCAGAGTTGCTATAACATGGCTCCTGGGCAGGGCTATGAGAGAGCAAAGAATCAATTCAAAGAACTATTGCTGGCCAACAATGAAGGCTGATGACACTGATGCTCTACATTCTTTCCATCTTTTTAAGGGACTGTTGAAATTTCATGGAAGATTTACAGCATATGGAGGACATGAATGTTCCATCCAATCTTCGCCAGATAATGATGAAGTTGCCATATAAACTGAGGGAAAAATGGAGGTCTGCCACCAGACCCTTCCTCTAATCCCAAGAGCCGATGTACTGGAAGGGGCCAAGCTACTGTTAATGCCATCAATACTGCCTCCGGACCAACCACATCAGCAGCTCGGCACCAACAGCGCAGATGGGCCGCTTCACAGAGGAACAACGAAAAGTCATGCGGTGTGTGTAAGAGCCAAAATTCAGTGGAGAAATGTTCACAGCTTGATGAGATGACACACAGGGAGAAATTGTATGCTCTGAAAGTAGGGGCCGGAAGTAGTAACTATATTCTCTCTATTGTGCCTGTACAGGTGAGGGCTAAGTCCTGGAGCACGATTGTGAACACCTATGCCTTTCTAGAACCTGTGAGTTCCGCTTCTTTCTATACTCATCAGGAGAAAACTGAATCTTTCAGGAGTCAAGACTCACATTTTTCTTCGTACTCTTTGCCATGAGAGGTCTGTAGACATATTTTTGCTTAGTGGTCTCGAGGTTTCTGGCTTGAACAAAGAAAACTTTCTGGACTTACCTGAAGTCTATACTTAGAGGACCATGCCTGTGAGCAGAAATAACATTCTCACTCAACAGGACCTAGAGGGATGGAAATACCTCAAAGGCATTAAAGTTCCCAGTCTTGAGGCAGAGGTGGACTTGCTGATAGGCATCTATACGCTGAAGTTCATTGAACCATGGGAAATAATAAATAGCCAAGGCGAAGAACCATATGCTGTCAGGACTTTGGGGTGGGTCGTGAATGGTCTGCTGAGAGATGGTGAGCCTCGCAAAGGCAAGTTTTTCCGTCCTGCTGTCACTGCCAATAGGATCTCAATGGCCAAGCTACAGGACTTATTGGTTGCCCAATACAATCAGGATTTCAATGAGAAACCGAGAAATGGCCTAAGACCATCATTGAACAACCTTTGATCCCTGTGGATGACCATGAGGTGAAGAAAGATCGGCTGGTGTTTTCAGAATACTTTTCAGATTTTAATAAGCTGAAAACATCTGTGGCCTGGATGCTCAGACTCAGAGACATGCTTCTAACCTTGTACCAAAGGAGAAAGGCTCTTGAAGGATTTGAAGCCTCTGAAAGCATTTGCTATGACAATGGAGGCTGAGGAAAGGACCACCCTCATGCCGAGATGGCAAAATTGGCGCTCCGTGAACAGTTACTGACACCAGGTGACCTTGAGGGGGCAGAATGTGCCATCATCTGCTTTACCCAGCAAGAGAGGTTTCCTGATGAGATTGCTGTTTTGAGAGATGGAGAATCTGTCAAGCAAAACAGCGACCTCTACTAGCTTGAGCCAGTGTTGCAGGATGAATTGCTGCGGGTGGGAGGAAGGCTCACTAGGGCTGCCATGCCTGAAGTGGAAAAACATCCTGCCATTCTTTCCAAAGAGAAAAGTGTTCAAATTTCTCTTGAAGCATATCCATCAACAGCTGGGTCACGCAGGTATAAATCACCTGCTCTCTTCCCCAAGGAAGCAATACTGAATTACTCATGCCAATTCTGCCTGCAGAAAGGTCATCACTGAGTGCTTAGTGTTTTCGCCGCCTCCAAGAAAAGAAAAGGGAACAGAAAATGGCCGACCTCTAAGTGGTAGGAATTATACAAGATGTTCACACTGGCACTGTGTTTGGTCAATGTGTCATGTTTTAACATTATGTTTAACGTTACTTGGTAGAAAGTACGAGCTGATAGTCCGCTTCGCCGCCATTTTCCATTGTTTGATGCCGGTATGTGAAATCTGTGGATTCGCGCGATAACTCCAAAGACCCGCCTCTTTTCACATTAGCCTATCACAGTGGTCATTCGCCCCCCCCGCTCTCACACCATTGGCCAGCCGTCTCCTTTTGGAGTAAATGTCGCTTAGCAAACCAGCTCATTTTTGCATTACCGCCAACTAGTGGACTGTAAGTTTGTCAGCAAAAAAAAAAAAATAAAATCGGCAAATTTACTTGTCGCGCATGCGCGAGTAGATTAAAGATTTACTCGCACTGTCACAGATTTTGGTCGCAAAATGCGACCATTTGGTCGCAGTCTGGAGCCCTGCAGTAAAGGCTTTATTGGGTACACTGTGACAAGTTCCAGAGAGAGACCAGTAAAGGCTCTATTGGGGTCACCGCGGAAATAATTAGAGAGAGACCAGTAAAGGCTCTATTGGGGACATTGCGACAACACTCCAGAACCAGAGAGAGACCAGTAAAGGCTAAATTGGGGACACCGCGACAAGAACCAGAGAGAGACCAGTAAAGCCTCCATTATGGACATCATGAAAACACTTCAGGGCCAGTCAAGAGTGGTCAGGGGACTTAGTCAACATTATAGACATAGAACAAGACAAATGCTGTTAAATAGAATCAGCAAAGTCCAGAGCAGGGGCAGAAGAGGCTCAGCAGGGGTCAGAATAGAGTGAAGGCACTGGGTAATGGGTATACATTATCAATGAAATAATCACTGTGACTACCCCGGTGGTACGCAGTGATATTAAGGCCTACTCCTGACCTAAGGAAGCCTGAGTAAATCACAGAAAAGTCAAAAGATGTGTGAGGGACCGACGTGTTCAGCCCGAGTATTGGGATACGGACTGACTGGACTGGAGAGTATGGACAAAAATACGGGAATCACAAACGGCAACAATCACTTTTTCCTCCATGCTGCAGTTCACCCCGGACTGCACTGCACTGAGTTTGACGGTCGAACGCTAAGAACGTGTCGCGTAAAACGCTTGCTTGGGCGAACTAGGAGGTGGAGACGTTCCTCTGCATTCTCCTCTGCGCTGCTATGATGTCACGATGTTTACGTAGCTGCTGTGGCGATCGACATCCGGCCTACCATAAAGGGTACCGTTGGCGGTGGAAACGCGCCCTCGGAACTGAGCTGGGCTATACCGCCCCCTCCCTACCGGACTGAGGCGAACCGAACCGTACTGCACTCTGCAGTGGAAACGCGGCATTAGTGCTTGCTGCAAGTTCACTTTAGTCTATCAATGACATGGGCAGACAATGTTATGACGTGATCTCGAAGGACTCGGTTTGCTTTACCACTAACATGGGGAACATTTCCTGGCCAAGGATAGGCGGAATGACCTACTGCGGCAAAGTAAAATTCCAACAATCTGTTCGCTGATTAGTGAGAATAGGTTTCACTTTCTCACAAGTTTGTATTGGATAATGGTGAAGAATTGGGTCTACTTTACCGCTGGTAGATAAGCAGGTCCTCGTCAACAGGGAGCTCGTCCAGGTTTATCCCGTACGGTGCCCTCACAGGTAGCTGCTGCTGGCACTCCTAGGGCACAGGTCAAAGGTCATCCTTTAGGCGGCTAAACATCAATACGGTCAGATATAGCATATAGTTTTTACTGTAACACTAACTCTGCGGACAGGAAAAGATGTCAAAACACCAAAAACTTTTATTTGACCCATTTAGACTTCCAATCATACCAAGTCATCTTAAAGAAACTAGAATACACTTTAAGCTTAAGGGACTTGCAGTGTATTCACAACATTTCATTTCAGGTACAAGAACAAGTAAGGCATGTTTCTCCAGGATGCCGCCATGTAGATTGAGGAGGACTTGGTGAGGGGACCTCTAGTAATCTATACTCCCTACCAATGCAAAACATATCTTGATATTACAAAAGATCTGTGAACCTTGTGTCTTCATCATTGTGCTTGTGTTAAGTCCCCTCCAATAGGTTAAATTCTATTTTGTGAAACAAAAAGACGCTCTGTCCCACGCTATCTCTTTAACTGATCGTCAACAATCACAGAATGAAATGTAGACAATGCCAAGGTCCTTCATTCTCAATCTTACTATATGCAACCTTTCGTAGGAATAATTCATTGATAGTTCCAAACATTATTGATAGGATGACATTATAATTATATTGGGGTGCACACAATACACTTGCTACAGTAAGCTGATAATTCAAAATTCGTATGATTAGACTTTGTGTGAACATGCCAAGCATTAAAGCAAACAGAATGAAATAGACCATTTCCCTCGCATTATTAAGCGACGGAATGGTCCTTGCATCGAACATTAACATAGAGCTACAGTTATCACGAGTACCCAAATTTTCCCATGAAACAAGACACTTAAGACGGAAAAAGGTTGATTTTTCAGTCTTTCCATCTTTGTTTTATTAGCTGTTTTTTTTATACAGGGAGGGCCAGAGACTCACAACAGCATGGGGAGCAGTATTCCTAAAGCCGTATATAGCTAGGATTTGATTCGGCTGGAACTCGATCGCACATGTAATTCTTGGTCTATTTGTATTGATCCAGGCCGGATTGCTGCCTCCCCCCCACATACAAACACAAACCAAATAACACACACACACAAATACACCGTGAGGAACCAATAGTTAGAAGCACACAAAACCGTGTTTACAGACAAATCCACCCATAGCACCCTACCCCCACGCAATTGGCATACACAGAAAAGGCAGTAATGATAAGCCGCAGTAATGTGTGTGTGTGTGTGTGTGTGTGTGTGTGTGTGTGTGTGTGTGTGTGTGTGTGTGTGTGTGTGTGTGTGTGTGTGTGTGTGTGTGTGTGTGTGTGTGTGTGTTAGAGATGCAAGGTTTGCAACCACGGATTGGCGGATAACGCAACAAAAAAATAACATTTTGATTACATTTGGGCGGGTGGCGGTTAAACCACCCAAACTAAAAATATTTCTTCTTCTTTTTATTCTTATATATAACATCTTCCGGCAGTGAATTATATTTGATAATTCACTGTGAATTATATTTGATAATTCACTGTTACTAAGCTGATCGCTGTCAAGGAATGTGGCAGGGGCGGCTGGTCCATACTGGGCGATAGTGCACCGCCCTCCCTAAGCCAAACGGGAAAAAAAGAGCAAAAAGAGTTTATTTTGCCAATTGCCTTAATAGTATAATGTGGATCTTTTTTTTTTGTGGTAACTTGTCAACTCCAGCGTCTTCGGTTGCTAAGCAACGTCAACGTCTTTGGGGGCGGACTATTGATCAACGCTTCGGAGATGGCAGCGCAGGCAATAGGCTATCCTAGGACTTCAGGCTTGCAATACATTTGCTTCATTTGGATCAGTGTCCTTTCAAGAACACGCAAGAGCTGTCTAGTCTCGCGTCAGCAGCGCCTTGCAAAAAAAAAAAAAAAAACGTTTTCTACTCAAACAAAACCCTTGAATTTAACAGAAAAGTTGAGAACCATATCAGGGTTTATAGTGACATGCTTTCCTGAAGCGACCCCTCACCCAATAACCCCCCTCACCATCTCCGCCCTCACCCACTGAACCCCCTCACCATCTCCGCCCTCACCCACTGAACCCCCTCACCATCTCCGCCCTCACCCACTGAACCCCCTCACCATCTCCGCCCTCACCCACTGAATCCCCTCACCATCTCCGCCCTCACCCACTGAACCCCCGATACACCCCCCCCCCCCATCTCTCACGCACTAAACATCCCCACACACCAGGGATGGCTCGGTCACATTATCTCAGGGCTCATTATCCAAGTAAACAACAGAGTATTATTAACTGGATTAATCCAGGAAACTAATATTACCAATATACACTTATCCCTGTGGCAGTGAAATGATGAAGATCAGGGTGCAAGATTAAATATTTTTAAAGTTCCACCTCATATAACAGTCAAGATACAATTATGTCAAACAAATGTAATGAACATAAAGCCTTATTTTATCAATTATTCTCTTTATGTA
Source organism: Melanogrammus aeglefinus (assembly GCA_900291075.1). NCBI lineage: Eukaryota > Metazoa > Chordata > Actinopteri > Gadiformes > Gadidae > Melanogrammus > Melanogrammus aeglefinus. The sequence continues at coordinate 93,530 of OLKM01001237.1, read as the reverse complement.
ATCCAATGATCCAGGTAAAATATTTATAAACATATTCCAGACGATAATTAAACAGTTCACAATATCAGCAATACAGTTCTACTGTAGAGTAAAGGCAATGGAAACAATTCACTTTACTTTAAGCTTCTTCTACTCGGCTCCGAACGCAGTTGTCAGCTTTGACGTTGAATTGTACAAATAACACAGAGGACATGCTGCTTGAGCCCCTCCTCACACACAGTTCCCGGTGGACTGGTAGAACCTTTCAGGCATCGCTAGCCATTTTCACTGTTCACACATGCAGCCATGTTCTGGACGAGTGCTGTCCTGCAACTGTTCACACACGGAACAGCAAGGGCTATAGATGCAGATGTTGGGGATGTAGAAGAAGTAGAAGATGTAGCATTGGATGGGCTGAGGGACAGGCAAGCAGAAGGCTGCCATGCAAAACTTATGGACGCCATTCGCCATAAAACCTGTAGACTGAGCAGAGCTCCCGTATGTCGGAACTTGCTTGTTGCTTGTTTGCAAACCAAAGAACCTGAATTGATATAGTGAGCGGATCAGCTGGAACGCATTGGAGCGTTCAAATAAAGCACCATGGATCCAAACTCTTCCTCAGCGGAGGCTTGCTTTTGGTTCGGTCTCTCAATAGTTTGGAGCCTTTACGATAATTAACACCATTACAAAAACTACTCGATAAACTAAAACACTCAACATGCATCTTGGTTTCTCATATCGTTCTCATATTTTGAAAAATGAACGGATTTAAAATAGAAGTTGCTAGAATGCATTTTATTTAAACCCTTGTTTTCTTACCAAAAAAGGAAGATAGGAACACTGAGATACGCATAGCGCCCCCTGGGGTTGTATTCCATGTGCAAATCCACATTGAACAGATCAGACACAGCACAGACATTCTCCCAGAGGGTCTTGGAGGCAGCGCCCTGTCGCCCAATCAGAAGAAGATAAACTCGAGGCTAGACAGCCTTCTCCTTTGGTGTGCCGTGTCAGACTTAAGGTCAGGAGAGAGCTTCAGGGGTGCTGCTGTCCTGAACCCAGATTCTGCTCCAACAGAAGGGAACCAGACCAACCTTTCATTGGTGTGACTATCTGGAGCGCGAGGGTGTGTGTCTCTACCTCGTATGTCCGTGTGCTGTCCCCCGACTCGGTGAGCAGCTTGATGGGGGTGGAGCGCTGGGAGACGGAGCCGTCATCCTCGCGGTCGTCTTCCGAGTCGTCCTCCGACGTGCTGGAGATGGCCTCCTCACTGGGGGGCGGGGGGGCGCTGGCCGCCGTCTTCCTCTGCACCACCGCCTCCTCCTTGCTGCTCTTGTTCCTGAACGTGTGCGCAGAGGTTCACCAACAGGCAGACACAAGAAGGTACACAAACATGCACACACAAAGTCAAATCACAGGACAACCAGCACATAAAAGGTATTAAAGTAGGGCGCCATTAACCCATATCCAAAGCGACTTGCAACAATTAATACACACATTCATACACCGACGGAGACAGCAGCCAGCTCATCAAGAGCAGTCAAGAGTGAGGCGTCTTGCCCAGGGACACCTTGACACTCGGCTAGAAGGAGCCGGGGAACGAACTAGCAACCTTTCCCCGCTCATTCAACCTACTCTACCTCATGAGCTACCGTCTCCCAGACCTGACCCTTTCTAGAAGTGAAGACATTCTGGAGAGGACATAGGGATTGTGGCAGCTCCTCAAGGGCCAGAGCAAAGTTTAATGAACGTGGAAAGTGCATCGGACATTGTACACAGGTCTATACAACGGAGAGCAGAGCGATGACAGGACTGGGAAGGCTCAATGTATGCTGACAGAGACTTTCCCAACAAACATTGAAGCAAAGCCACGACATAATAGGAGTAGTGTCAACAGATGTTGACAATGAAACTATTATTGTGGGCGGTCTTTTATTATATACACATACGCTATCACTTCTCTTATGTTGCAGCTTTTGCATTCGTGTTGTGGCTTCTGAGGTCATGTTGCGGCCTTGGTTGTCTTGTTTTGACTTTTGCAGTTGTGTTGCAGCCTTTGCATTAGTGTTGTGACTTTTGAAGTTTGGTTGTGACTTTGTGTTTTCTAATATTGCACCTTAGAATTTCAAACAGACATTTTGGACATGCAGTTGGTTGGATAAGTCTGGATTAACTTTGAGAACAATGCCCGAGCCTCATGACCCGCCTCCTACAATAACGCCAGCCTCCAAAAAACTGTCAGATGGATGTTATTAGAGCCACCAGTATGAAGGTATTATTGTAGCAATTCTTTAGCATGCATACACTAAAGTCACAAATGTCTAACAGTAAATTTGAAGCAAAAACAGAATAGGGGCTATAATTTCACGAGTCCTTTGTTACAGGTGCACAAATCCTATCCTGTGCATCACAACTTCAAAGAGTCATGCACTTGACACTTTTGCTACAATCATGCAGCACAGTTGGTGCAACACATTTGCACACCCGTGTTTCATTATCTGAGAACATGCACATTTTTGCATTCGTAAACCCAAATGTGAACCAATGCATCCGAAGTCCCCCCGGAAGGATTGCCACCTTGTTGTGGTCTGGGGGCTTGCGTGCCTCAATGACCCCAAGAGCTATACCGACAGGAAGCTTAGGCTCCTGGTAGGGTCATCCAAGTAGGTCAGCTCGAGGGATAGAGGTCTGACAAAGTGCAATCCACTGGTCCTCCAGGTTGGGGGTTGGGCACAGGGCTAACAACCCAGTCCCATACAAAAAGTATTGTTACGGAAATAGCACCAAAGGGAAAAAACACTACTGTGTACAATGGGCCTCCGGAGTTATCGAAAGATAATAGAATGAATGTCAGCAGTCAAAGCCGCAAGGAAGCTACTGACAAGAAGGTGGGTGCCCTCAACACAAAATGCAAGACCAGGATTGGATTCTGGAATGTGCAAACCTTGTACCAAACAAGTAAACTCGCTCAAGTAACAGCAGAAATGAGATATTACAACCTGCATATTCTCAGAATAATTGAGAGTAGGTGGACAGGAACAGGCAGACACAAAACCAACACAGTACTCTGGAAGGGATGACAACCAACATCATGAAGGGGCAGCCATTATCCTTAAAAAAGGAATGGAGAAATGTCTGATGGAATGGAAACCTGTAAACAGCAGACTCATGCAAGTCAGATTATGGGGGAAACACATTAACATCACAATCATCCAATGTTATGCACCAACAAATGACAGTGATGAAATAACCAAGGACATATTCTATGATCAGCTCCAGGCTACCACAGCTTCATACTACAGCTGACAAACAGATTCCAAGCTCTGGCAGACATGAGTGACAACCCGCAAAAAGGACATGATGATGCCAACATTAAATGGGACAGATCAAAACCGCTTACTCTAATAGCAGTGAAGTCTGCCTGGGAATAAAGCAAAAGAAAAGAGTGGCTTACAGCAGACACCTGTAAAGTCTTGGCAGATAGGAGAGCCCTTAAAAAGAAATTAATGGAAGCCAGGTCAGAAAGGATTAAAGATAAATACAAGCAACAATACAGGGAAACCGACAGATCAGTTAAGAGGATGGCAAGAGAAAACAAGAGAAATTATACAAACAGTTTTGCAGACCAGGTAGAAGAAGCAGCAAACAAGGGAGAGCAAGGTAAGGTCTACACAATCACCAGAATAGTCTGCGGTAAGTACCATAGAGCTATAGATACGCCGATCACTGAAAAACAAGGGCGAACTTTTACATCAGAGGCAGAAGTAGAGGCAAGGTGGGCTGAACACTTCAGCGAGGCCCTAAACAGACCCCCACCAACAGCAGAAGCAGAGATACAGGAACCTGAGACTGTCCTTGATGTTAACACTGCACCCCACCAGAATAAAAATAAATAGTTTCAGCCATCAAACACTCAAAAATGGAAAAGCCCCTGGGCAAGACAACCTGAATGCAGAACTGTTCAAAGAACACCCAGAACTTTCAGCAAAACTGCTCAAACCACTCTTCACATCCATATGGGAGGGGAAGACGATACCAAACGACTGGTCAAAGGGTGTAATCGTAAAGATCCCCAGGAAAGGTTCTCTAAAAAACTGCAACAACGGGCAGGGGATTACCCTTTTGTCAATTCCAAGTAAAATACTATCAAAAGTCATCATAATAATTTCAGATGCAATAGACAAGCAGAAGAGAACAAGCAGGGTTTCGGAAAGGAAGGGGGTGTGCCGACCAAATTATCAATCTGAGCAACATCATAGAGCAGTGCACAGAATGGCAAAGACAGCTATATATCAATTTTATAGACTTTGAGAAAGCATTTGACAGCATACACAGGGATACTTTATGGCGCATTCTACGTTTGAACGGGATTCCACAAGAAATCATCCTCGTAAAGGGTTTTTACACCAAGTTCACATGCCAAGTAGGAAACTGCAACCACACAAGACTGGAGTGAGGCAAGGATGCGTGATGTCTGCATTACTCTTCAATACCGTCATAGACTGGGTGATGCGAAGAACAACTGAAGATCAACCTAGATGCATCAGACAGACACTATTTACAACACTTGAAGACCTAGACTTTGCAGACGACTTGGCACTGGTTTTTTACAACAAATAGTACTGAAGAAAACAGAGGTGATGACCTTAAACACACAAAATCCCCCACCCATACGAATAAATGGAATAACTATACCCACAACAGAAGGGTTTTTATATCTGGGAAGCACTGTATGATATGATGGAGGAACAGGCATTGACATCAAAAGCCGACTCAACAAGGCAAGAAACACGTTCAGAATGGTGAACAATGTTGTGGAAGTTCACGAGGTACAGCATCAACACCAAACTCAAGTTGTACCAGAGCTGTGTTCTCTCCACCTTATGATTCAGCTCTGAATGCTGGAGGATGACAGAGAAACACCTTTCCAAGATCTCTGCATTCCACACAAGAAACCTCCGAATAATCGTACGTATCTTCTGGCCTAACACCATCTCCAACCAGCAATTACTTGGACAAACCAAGAAAGTATAGAGACCATCATTACAAGAAGGCGTGTAGATGGATTGGACACATCATGAGGGAGAACAGGATTACATTACAAGAACCGCCCTACACTGGACACCTGAAGGCAAGCGAAAGAGAGGACGACCCAAAGAAACCTGGCGACGAACAGTGGAGAAAGAACTGAAAGAACCACCCTACACTGGACACCTGAAGGCAAGCGAAAGAGAGGACGACCCAAAGAAACCTCGCGACGAACAGTGGAGAAAGAACTGAAAGAACCACCCTACACTGGACACCTGAAGGCAAGCGAAAGAGAGGAGGACCCAAAGAAACCTCGCGACGAACAGTGGAGAAAGAACTGAAAGAACCACCCTACACTGGACACCTGAAGGCAAGCGAAAGAGAGGACGACCCAAAGAAACCTCGCGACGAACAGTGGAGAAAGAACTGAAAGCCATGAAGCAGAGCTGGAGTTCTATCCAAAAGCTCGCCCAAAACAGACCGGAGTGGAGATCCTTTGTTGCTGCCCTACATGCCAGTAGGGATACAGGGCAGTAAGATAATTATCCAAAGTCGCAAAACTGTGAAATATTTCCTCACAAAAAATTTTTATATAGATCAATAAATTCATTGAGCATTTTAATGAGCAAGCACAAGTCCATCGATACAACTGCTAGAATCTGCTGCTACGAGTCTCAGCTGTTGTTTTTCTTGCAGATACTTTTGCAACACATCTATGTGGTACGATAGATAGCTGCATGAATCAATTAAAGTTGCCGGCGGGGGACAGCATTTTACAAACTACACTGGGACCCATCCATGCATACTACTCTTCCTTTCTGGAGCCTTGACAGAAGAGAAGAGGGTATCCTACCGGTCACAGGTGGGTATCTTACATTATGTTAAATGAAAATTTAATTACGTAGTTAGTGCATGAACATGCCGCAAGTGTCCTTCAATGCATTTTAATGGTCGCCATAATATACAAGTTGAGATATTTTTCGGATACTGCACTGCCTTTGTGAAGTTACCCCCCCCCCCCCCCCCATACCCCCCAAATTATAAAAAAATAGATATTTACGACTTCAATTTACTGTTACACAATTGTGACTTTAGTGTAAGCATGCTTACACCAGCTGGTACGAACCCAGACAAAGAAATCCCCATTTCCTTGCTCTTGCCAGGTTACCTGCCAGGTTACCAAAAAATTATATTTTTGGTTTGACGTTAAATGTCAAAGGGTAATTCCCTGTATTCAATTATTTAGCATGGATGTGTGAAAGTACAATATTTTTGCTCCTGGTTCAGGTTAGTGAGAATCTGAGTGGGTCTTTATTCAGATGTAAATAAAGCAGCGTGGTCGTGCCCAGTGATGGTAATGATGCACGACAAGAGCTGGCCAGGTTTGTTGTTTTTCACATATCAGGGCACAGTGACACAAGAACACCGGGTGTCATTACACAATCCCCTCCTCCATTAAAAACAACAATAAAAGAAAAAAAGAGACAGGCTGACACACACACACACACACACACCCCACACACACAGACATACACACCCCAGCACGGACTTCCCGGTCTCCTCAGGCTTGCGCACAGTGAATGGGCTGGGGTCCACTCCCACCGTCTTGGGCATGAACTCCCTGGAGGAAAAACACGAGGTTAGGTCATCACGTCTTCATCCCGTCGCCCGCTTCTACTTAGGCGGGGGTTAATCAACCCAAACTTCACCTGCTCCGCATCACTACCAGTCAAATATGGTTTGCCAATAAAGGAGGCAATAATCCTGCTTATGATACAGTGAGCAACAATTAAAACGAGCTATGACTATAATGTTATTGTTGTTTTATCCACTTTAAATCAGCTGAAAACAAAGTTTTCTTGTTGTGGATTCAGCACGAATACAAGGGCAAGAGGGCTACGGGAGTGGAAACGTTCCTAACATGATGTCTCATTGAAATCGCCCAACAGCAAATAGTGTAAAATTCAGAAAACAAAGAAAGGGAAGCATTGGGAACATCCATAGTCAAAGATATGCAGCTGATAGTTAGTTAGGCAATTCACTTACCATAATAAAACATCACAGAGAAAACTGACAAAGACTGGGTGAGGCTGCACACCTTTTGCACATTAAGCAATCAGTGTGCACAGGTTAAAACAGCCATCACCACCCACAGTCAGGGAGATCTCCTGAGTGGCAACATGGATCATCAGGCCATGTATTATGGGGAAGAGGACCCAGTCCCTGTGTAAATATGAAGGACTTATTCTAAGGTGCGCAGTCGGTTCTACCCTCTGCATGTTGAAGGAGAGCCAGAGCCAGTGCCCGTGGTGTGTGAGGCATGTGTAGGAGTGTTAGTGTGGACACCTTGCGGAGTTGGTCATGGCGATGCAGAAGGTGTCGTCGAAGGACGTGAGCTCGTACGGCTTGAAGAACTCGGTGTAGATGTCGATGGCCTCGTCGTAGCGGTTCACACGCTTCACCTTCACCTTCCTCATGTTGTCCTTGCAAGCCACTACACACACACATTTGACATTTAGCGGATTTTGCCGTATCTTTTATCCAAAGCGACTAACAACCTGCGACTAATTACCAGCCAACCTGCACTACTTCTCTCTCTCACACACACACACACACACACACACACACACACACACACACACACACACACACACACACACACACACCACACACACACACACACACACACACACACACACACACACACACACACATAGGAATATTGATATCATCATGTTCCCTCTCCATGGTCACGTGTTATAAAAGTGTCTGCTGGTTACCTTCGTCGTAGGCCACAGGCAGGAAGGCCAACACTCCTTCAGACCACCAGTATGTGTAGCTTGAGACGGAGAGAACAAGAAAAAACAGGAATTTTACGCCTGTGGAGGAAAGCTTGAATCCCCTCAGCAGCTCAGAATGGTGAGGCTGGACCTTGTTATGAAAACAGCTGCGGAACGTCGGGATACATTGACTTTTTCCAACTCAATACAACCCATTTGTGTGAATGGAAGTTGCCATGGCGATGGTCTCCTTTGGCTGATTTGAAGGACGAGCACAGAGAGCCTGATCTATGAAGTGAGCACAGACATTCATGTGTAGCGCATGAATGTCTGAACCTTCCCCTTGGGCTATGGAGTCCACATACACACATCTACTCCAAAAGGCCAGACTTGTATTATATTGATAGAAAATAAGTTGTGTACACACTTCCACATTTGTAATGGCAATGTGTATGCACGCTCTGTGAGCCATGTGCCAGCTGACCTGCGTCTCTCCTGGGCCAGGGCCATGCTGCTCTTATGGTGCAGGTAGAAGTCTGTGGGCAGCTCCCACAGGTGGGGCCGCTGCTCAGAGGGCTGGTACACCTGGAGGAACAGGTTGATGGCGTCCTGCCGGTCTGCGTCTGGGGGAAAGACCCAGAGCCACCGACCAAGTGAGTTGGTTGAAGAAGATTCGGTTTCGACAGCTCCGCCTAGCCACTCGGGTATAACAGGCAGGGCCTGGTGACGGAGGAAGCCTCACTAACACTAACCTGACGCCATTAACACCCAGTATGTAAGATTCACAATACTGCAAATGCAAGGGCCTTTTTCAGTGGGCCATAGATTAAATCGCAATTGGGTTACCATAGTCCTAAATAGTACAAATACTGATTACACAAACATTTATTGACATGATTGACGTGACATCTTTGAGATTATAACTTTAAGAAGCAGGCAGCGCAGTGAAAAGGGACGCATCAATGGGTAAACAGTTATGGATTGACATGTTCTGTTCTTCCTGCCAGAGCCCTGTCTCGGACCCCCACTGTGAGTTGAACAGACCAAACATCCGTGTTGATCCCCCTCCACGACCATGAGAAGGTCATTGAACCACTCATGTGAATTCCCCTTCATCCTGTTCCCATCCCCCTTCCTCCTAGACCTCAGTCTCCCACCGGACTGGAGGAGTTGACTGGAGCATTGGGGGGAGGGTTACCCCCCCCCCCCCCCCAATGCAAGTAGGCCAATAGGTATCAGGAAGTTGCATCTTTTTGTATGTGACCAGGTAATGATGGGTAGGTATCTGACAGCATTGTCATGTTCAGTTGGGTGATGAAATAAGAACATAGTAAAGGGGAACACAGAGAGATGGTAATAGGACGGTGAGACAGAATGGGAGAGCAACAGATAATAAGGGGAGAGGACACACTATCATGGGACGCATAATGGGAGAGTAGGGCTGAACGATTAATCAAATTCAAACCAACATCATGATGTAATAGAACGCGACTTGGAAAAAACGCCAATGGTTGCGCTAATAGTTTTGGGGGATTTGGTCCTGCCTGGAGATCAGTAAGATCTTTATTTATTTTTCTTTTACAATTCAATAGTTAAATAAAGTTATAATAACAATTCATGCATAAATTAATCTTAACACATAGACCTGGCCTAAAGTAAATAACAGTTTATATGTCGACTGCTTCCAATGTTGTGTTGGTCATACTATAGAATGATTTATTGCTTGTTTAGTGAATAATAAAGACCATAAGGAACTTTAAAAAGAAAAAAACGCATATTAAATTGTGACAGCAATGTTGGTCGAAATAATCGCAATTACATTATTTCCCCAAATGGTTCAGCCCTAATGGAGAGCAACAGATAATAATGGGACAGAGCCACACAGAGTAACAGAGTGTAACGTAGAAGAGAGTCCTCCACATAGCAGCATGGTAGGTTGGTTGTTGGGGTTTCCTGCAGGAGCCTGCCAATAAATTATTGAACATTGCATCTTGGCTCTATGGTCTATTTAGGACTTGGAAACTGCACCCTGCTTCGAAACATCTCTATACTTCATCATTTGGCGAGCCAGCCAGGAGTTCAACAGGAGGACTTTAAACAGGAGGACTACATTCAGGGCCAACTTATAAATGTGATGAGCTAGCCAGGAGTTCAACAGGAGGACTTTAAACAGGAGGACTACATTCAGGGCCAACTTATACATGTGATGAGCTAGCCAGGAGTTCAACAGGAGGACCACATCAAGAGCTGACTTCTATAGCACCTTGCTGACAGAGGCATCCAGGTGAGACATTGGGGATCAGTGTCGGCCTGAGAGTTTCTCAGCATCCAATAAGATGACAGGTAAATTGGAAACAAGTGTGGTCAATAACCACCATTTGTTTAAGTATATACACAAATACGATTAAACTGTGTGACTCATGATTGATTGAGAAGATGTGAGGAGAACATGAGTCCTCCATTAGAGCATTGGGTAGAGAAAATCAGGGGAGCATCAGATGGCTGCAAAATATAACTTTACTAGATCAAGTAGGAATATTTAAGGATAATACACTTTCTGGGCTTCTCAATTCTGACCACAACAATCTCAACATCCAGTATTTTATTTTTTATTTACATTTACTGACTCCACTGACAAACCATCAACCTTCTACTCTTCTTCCCACAGCCCTACCACTTCGCCACATGGACAAATCAATCCCCAAGAGCGATGAGACTAGATTTTAAGGAAGAGCTGTCTTCCATAAGTTGGTGAGCAAATGGTGCTCCTGTTTAGTATGGTCAACAGGCCTTGGTAGGCTATGAAAACAAGTTTACAGAAGTAAAATATCCAAAATCACCAACGTCCATGATTCTAAAGTACACCGTGGCAAAATCCACCGTCAAAACAGGCTTTAGAGAAACGATGTGAGCATCCCTTTAAGGCCCAGCTAACATCGGCCAGAGAGTTTATGTAACTCTCAAAACAAATCGAATCACTTTGGCTTTTTTAGAAAAACTTTCAATTTGGCATGCATATGGCATCTCCCCCTTTTAGCCATCTTAGACTGCCAAACTTACATCATTGTGACAGTTATAGCTGCTTAAAAGTTAACAAATATGCATATATTTGACATAAAAATGTTATATCTCCGCCCACTTGTGCTCTCGTATAGTCCCACCGGGAACATGTGGGTCCACTTTGTTGCTTCAACAATCTGGGGATCAGGATCAGGGAATGTGCGGGCATTTGATCAAGCTGTGGTCATTGGAATAATTCAAAATGATCTGACCACTCATCATGACATGGATATTGCAATTCCTAGTGGAAATGGCAGCCCGTTGACATTTGTACATTCAAGTACTGATTATAGCGCCACCTATGTGAGGACCTGGACCATCTTTTGCATCCCTTACTCATTTTAAGTTCTAGAAGCATGGTAATTTAGAAAATATTTATCGATGCAGTTAAAAAAAGATACAATACTAACAAATAGGTCCCCAAATGAACACTTGATGGAAACAAAGGTGGTTTTGATTAAAAGACCCTGGTCATTTTGACACTAATCTTTTGGTTAATTTTAACCTTGCCATTAATTATGTCTACGACTTAAAACACAAGAAAAGTTGTTGCTGTGCTCTTCCTTATGCCAGGGAAAGATTGCCCTCACATAGACTTACTGGTGTGTCGAGGACACCTCGACGTGGTACTGGACAATCAGTTATGCTGCACCACAAACATCAGCTCGGTGGCCTGATCCTGTAGACTTGCACTTTACAACATCCGCAGGATCCGGCCCTTCCCCCCGAGGGAAGCAGCTCCACTCCTAGTCCAAGCGCTGGTCATCTCCCGCCTCGACTACTGCAACTCACTCCTGGCTGGACTCCCTGCCTCCGTGTTCAAACCTTTGCAGCGCATCCAGAACGCTGCAGCGCGCCTTGTGTTCAACCTACCCAAATTCTCCCATGTGACCCGCCTCTTCCGGGACCTCCACTGGCTCCCTGTACTGGTAGCTTGCATCAGATTCAAGATGATGGTACTGGCATACAAGGCGGTCAATTGAACTGCCCCTCCCTACCTCCAAGCGTTGGTCAAATCACACACCCTAGCAGCTCAAATACTTCAGCTCGACGTCTGGCGTCGCTAAGAGCAACTAAAAGTGAAAGTCACAACTCTCTTCTCTCTTTTGGCACCACAGTGTTGAGCTCCCTGCCGATGTCAGGACCACAGAGATGCTCAGCAATTTCCGCAAAAGACTAAAGACTCACGTGTTCAGAGTTAACCTTCCTAGACTATGCATAGCCACCCCCTCCCACCCCTCCTACACGTGTTGTACGTCCTGGCACTTACTAATAGTACTTACTTGTGTAGCATCTTATCCTAGCTAAAAGCTATCTTTGTTGAATACAGGGAATGGGTTAACCTAGCAATTACTGGTGCATGTCATTTGGTTCTATGAACATCATTACTGTACCGAAAGAGATACGTATATTGTTAAAAGCATCTGCTAAATGCCCTAAATATACAACTTTTGCAATCCTAAAAAAACACGCATCACACGTTCCACATTTTAGCCGTTGACAGCACACTCGTTCCAACCACTGTTCACCTTCCCAAACGTCTTTTAAAATGATAATAAAAAATTATAGTCAGGATCAAAAAGCAGCTATTATGACAAGCCATCAAAAATACCCTCAACAAATTGTGTTAAGAGAAATGAGGAATGGACTGCGCTGGCTCAAACGCTTTGGTAACCGTGAAATGAGGGTCACGAGCGTTTATGTCACTATTATTTTCTGTTATAGCTGTTTTGCTCCTTGGATGTTCTGTGGCGGTTTCCATGTCATTGTGTGTACAGGAGATGTTTCATGTCCTCGCGCTTTCTAGTAAAGGTCATTTACGGAAAACGCATTTTGTGTGATCTCATATGATACGTCTCGTAACAAGGTCAGCGGATTATGCATCGAGCTCACACTGATTATCATAAGAAATTACACTTCGACGGAAGAACCGTCCTTCCGTTCTGCTCCTATAGTTGTTTTCGCGTCGTTATTATTTATTATTATTGTACACCTGGTCGGGCTTTTCTATTACATATATATATATATTATATATATATTATATATATATATATATATTATATATAATTATCCTTTTTTTTTTATTTTTAGATAAATATGTTACTTAAATTGCATACAATCGTGTTGTATGTTTCCGTTAGCTTTATTCATATTTGACATAGTTTGGAAGTGGGTTAGACCAATATTCAGCTCTTAAATGAAGGAAAAACACAAGTGACTGGTCTGGGAGGACAGGTATGAAAGAGTTGGATCAGTGTCGCTGTTTTGCAACCATAAGAGATTTGAGAATTTACTTGGACTTGTGACCAAAGATAAATGTGCGATCCAAAGCTAATGAACCAGTGAACTGCCGGGCCCTCCAAGGCTGAACGGGCGCCGGGAAATAAGAAGCCTTCAGGGACCACTGCTAATATCTCAACTCTGTGACAATGACCCAGGGAAGACTTGATGAAGCGCAGCTGTCCATGTACATTTTTTTCAAAGCGATGATTTAAAACCACCCTCCAAATGAGCTAGCCCCCCAAAATACTGTTCACTCACCAACAAGTCCACGCACCACAGGCGCATAAGACGACTGCGATAGGACTCTCACAACGGAGTGAGGATTAGGGAGTCAATGCCAAACATTTGAGGATTTTCAAGGTACACTAAAACCTATATGTTACCTCCTGACACGTGCCTTGCTTCAAATCCTGTATAAAAAGCGGTTTACAGTCCTGTAGTGAAAAGGCAACGTGTACTTTATAATAGCTCTGGTTTTACAGTAGAGATGTAAAACAAAGGTGTAGTAAGGACCCAGAGGTGGCTGGTTGTCAAATGTTGTTTGGGTAAGAGGCTCCTCGAGTCCAAGCTGTACTCCATACACAAGAGGAGACACTGTATTGACTTGTGATGATGAAATCTGGAGCTAACTCGTAGGAAGGAGAGGGGACGGATGGTATTACAGAGAAGGCTGCTGGGAGGTGGGGGACTGGCAGTTGGGACTGCAGAGCGGTTGGTTGGGTGGGAAGGGGGGTGCTTTCCCGCGCTCTACGAGTACACACACAGGGGTCAATGAGCAGAGCATTTGTTTGCATGGCCCCCCACCGGCCCCAGTGTGTCCATGGTAACAGGTGACTGGCGGGTCGGTGGGCCTCCCGGTTAGGGAGGGTCCATTGGAAGAGGGGGGGACATTTGGAAGCAAAGCATGGGTTACGTGGTATATTTGAGGTCCACTTGAGGTGTGTGAAAGGAGCAGGCTAAAAGATTGCAGAGCGGGGTGAGGTGCTATCAGAGGCGAGTCAAGTAGTGTTTGTTTGTGTGCAGAGGAGAGAAGGCCATGTGCTACTGAGAAGGCGTTGCTGTAGTAGCGGGACAGCGTCTGCATGATGTCCTTGGAGTGTTGGGTCCAGGGGGCGATTTTGCGGTAGGTCTTGACCCTGTGGACCAGTTGGGAGCCACCGTACTGCAAGGAGAGGGTGTCTCCGTGGTCCTCGTACAGCTCCTCAAACAACCTGGGACACACAGTGGAGAGTAAACCATCTGTCCGGAAACCCTTCGAGGCTCTATTCATGGACTCTTTTGCGTTGGGTAGAAAGTGCAATCTCAGAGGAACACTTTAGTTTGTTTGCTTCCGTTGCTTTTTTTTTCGTATCGGGCAACCCGGGTACTCGGAAAATAGTGAAACATAACAGACATGCAGATATTTGTTTGATTAAGTACAGTAAATTTCCTACATATTGTACACTTGAATATATATTATAATATTGTCTACATTATTACAAAATGAAGCCCATGCCCAGATGCCCACTGTGGGGTCCTGGTAGGGTCTGGGTTTACCTGACGCAGTCCGTATCGAACTGAAGCTTGGACTTGTCAATCATGCCGAGCGCGTACAGCTGATAGGCCAGAGCACATTCCCACCATGGAACTGGGCGGTTGTTCCGGTCGGTCCGACAGTCCAACAGTTGGTTGCAAGCACCCCGTAGTACGGCACAGTGGAGGACAACCATAGAGGTTTGTCAAGCAGATACCTATTGAGCTGAGAGATGGGAGGTTGATAAAAAAAGTGTCTGAAATGTTGAAGAAGAGCTCCCATCCTCTGGAAGGTATCGTTGCACTGGCTACGGTATTTTGTCGAAGTCATTTAATGTATGGAATAGCTTGTTTTAGAACTGGTCGTTAAATAATAATGTTTGTGTTAAAAAGCATTTACGTGTGGTAACCTTTTTTCGGTATAGATTTGTAAGTTCATATTAGTCTTATAAAGGCATAATACATGTCGTTCCACAATGAGAAGGACAATGATATGAATCCTTCACATGCAACTATCAGACTAAGTACTATGTATTCTTATATTCCTTATATTTGAGCTTTAGATCAATTCGCCCACACCAGTATACGCAACATTGATGCTGTGTGGGAGGGCCTAATGTAGCATCTTGAGCAACTAAGGGGAGAGATAAATAGCTAGAAGCTGCACAGATCAGATCTTAGAGTCTAAACTCTGATGGCAGACGAGCGCCGATCAGAGTGAAGGAGCTTTTTCACTTTATTTCACTTCATATGGAGGCGTTGGGCTCCATTCCATACCTGAAGACGTCCTGTGGATGTGCTGTGACCGCCAACGTCTCCCCACCTGTTACCACACACACACACACACACAGAGAACCCTGGTCATCATTCAATCATTCACCACATAAGCTGGACAGGTTTCCAAAAGAGTTGTTGCGGACGGTTAAAAAGAGTCAAAGGGTCTCCCCACGAGTTCCAAGTACGACATGGTGACTTAGTGGGGTACGGGGGATAGGAGACTTGAAAAAAACATCTGGAGGCTACTTAAATACAGGAAGCCAATAAAGATTAAAGCAATGGTAATACAAAAGCGATAGTATAAAAGTGCGATTAAAGCCAGTCTGAGCTCACTTTGATATGTGTTACGCGCCAAGCACGCAGCACAAACAGAACTCGTCGCTGTAAGCCCGCCTGGTGATCACGTGCGCACCAGCTGCATGTTTGCTGAGATGTTCAGCAGGAAACAGGATCTCGACTTATGATCAAAACACAACAGAACCAGGATCCGAACATTCCATCTCATCAGAAGCACAGGATACCAAGGCGAGAGAGGGCGCGGGCCGATACCAGAGTCAGAGGAGTATAGAGTGTGAGCAGTAGAATACGAGCGGTTGATGTAGAACGCCCGTCTGTTGTACCCGTTCTCCTGCGATCACGCTTGGAATCAGCCGCGTGTTCCCCCCTCCTGACAGACGTGCAAGAGTTTACTGCAAGGAGAGAAACGGAGGAGGCCACAGGGCAGTGAAGAGAGAACCAACTTGCAGATTTAGACTTACAAGATAATACGTCTATATCATTCTACCTTTTAAATCTGGATCATAACCCCCTCTGCAAATCAGCTACTGGAACTTCTATGTTATAATTAATGTGTATGGAAAACTGATCACGACTGAATCATCCACCAGCATCAGGGGAAAGCTGTCCAAATTAACTAGACATACAGCCGCAGATTTTCCATCAATAAAGTGCAAGTGTGTACCTTGAAATAATTGTGTTTCATTATGTTGGCACAGTTATGCAGTGGTTGACAATTTCAAAATGGGGCCACCAAGCGATGTGTGGGCTGCACAAGAGCAGCTGACCCCGTCTGGCTACATGATGGCGAGGAGAGTACAGCGTAGAGCTTGGGGTGAGAGGGGGACCAGCTGCAAGGGGGACTCAGTAAAAGGCTGCCCACCCACTCAGCCAGTCCCCAAGGAGGCCAGAGCTCCAAAACGGTCACCCACACTTATCAGCACCATGACTCAACTGTTGCACGACATCCCCAATCTACCTGTGGTTCCATAATCCAGATTCATGTTAATAAGGAGCAGGGAGGCAGGTTAGGCGTCTCGTGGTCTACAGATAATCTGCAGACCTTCGATGCAGACTAACCCCTACTGCCTCGTAATGACATCAACAAAAGTTCATTTTGATCAAAACGATTGCTGCTAAAGGGCTGAATAGTGTTCCTGGGGGCGCGCCTGCATGTCCTTCCCTCTCTCTCCCATACCTTCATGTCGACCTCACTCCATCATAAAGCATAAAAATGCCAAAACATAAAAAAGAGGCTGCTCTTGGGTGTACCTCTTGGTGTAGCGGGCCATGTCCCAGGCAATGTAGTCGATGCAGTGCTCGGGCGGTAGGAACTGGTTTAGGTTGATCACTGCTGGGTACAGCTCCTCACTCAGGATCTTCTCGTGTTTTCTCTTTTCGCGTTTCTTAAAAAAACGTCACAAAAACATCACAAAAGAGAGGGGAGGACTGCGTCATCTACTGTAATACGCCGGGTCACAGTTGTTGCATTTATACGCAAAAGACGCTAGCTGGTACTTCCAGGGACACGTGCATCAGTGACACACATGGTTCCTATGCAATGTACCTAACCCTAACCCTAGCCCAGTAGAAAACATGGAAGCAGTGGGGCTACCCTCCACTCCAAGCCCCCTTTAGCCTCCTCTTCAGCGAGGAGTGCAGGGAGAAATTGTACCAACCTTGATGGACATGGTGAATGGGTCAAACGCTCACTAACACCACACACACACACACACACACACACACACACACACACACACCACCGAGGATGCCTACATGCATGTTCAACAACATTGGGCGCTCCATTCACACTTCCCTCGATCTCTGTAACTGCCCTATTCCACAGTAAAGGACATGGTTTTAAATCACCAACAGTTTACGGACATCTAACTAAGTCTGTCCTCGCCCGCAGGACAGCAGCGTGTCTCCCTGGCAGCAGTGAGGCACCCCACTGCACCATCTGTTCAGTAGATATAAACACAGCCCAGCGACCCTCATCAGTCAGCAGAAGGTGAGCTGTGTTTGTTTCGTGTGGTCACGTTCGGAGGTCTCTCCACAGCGTGGACTGTAATGCTGACCAAAGCCAAAGGCTTGCTTTGTGATTCCTTCAATGCATTGCGAGTGCCTTAAGTATCACTATTTGCGATAGACAAAAAAAAATAATGGTTTCAATTTATGGTTGATGCTTATAAAGGGATGATGATTTTTTTTTTACTAATTACCCTTACTGCCCTGTCTTGACAGCACTTGTTTTCATTTCAATGTCAAGTCCCACTCATTACTTCCAATTTGTCATCCCTTTTTATAGTGGTACCCTACAAAGAGTATCTAATAAACAAAATGAATTAGTGGCTCTGAGGTTTGACTTTATTAAATCTACCAAAATAATATCATTAGAAATGTCATTATACCTCCCAATTGTACTACAATGCGAATGCCCGCTAGCGAGCTCCAAGTTATTAAACATTACTAACGCAATCTCACTCAGCTTTATTTCCCTGATCTACTTCAAAAAGACAACCAATCAACGTCAATAAAAACATTAATCTCCTTCCTCAAACTGAGACTGGGGTTCTTCTTCATAATGATACTTCCTGAAAACGGAACCAAACTTGTTAGGGTGCCATCCAATGAAAGAGTTTGTAAAAAAATGTGAGCCTCAAGTCCTGCCGGGACATCGACTGCACCTCGCCCGGGACTGAGGACTTTCAATTACGGCGGAACACTGTGTGTGTGTGTGTGTGTGTGTGTGTGTGTGTGTGTGTGTGTGTGTGTGTGTGTGTGTGTGTGTGTGTGTGTGTGTGTGTGTGTGTGTGTGTGTGTGTGTGTGTGTGTGTGTGTGTGTGTGTGTGTGTGTGTGTGTGTGTGTTACCTTGACCAGGTTGAGGATGATGATGGGTGATCCAAAGCGCTGCAGCATCTGGTCAAAGTGGAGAGCGGCGACGTAGGCGTACGGGTCTGCCTGATCCACTGGGGAAAGGGTTAATGGACTGCGTTTATACAGCGCTTTTCTAAATGATAATAACACCCCCCCACACCCACACACACACACGGTCTGTGTGATATTTTGCAACGTTGAATGCATCATTGATGTCCGGTTAGTTCAGTCGGTAGAACATGAGAGTCTTAATCTGAGGATTGTGGATTCAAGGCCAACATTGGACTTTCAAGGCTTTAGACATCAGGGCAAATAGTCTGTCAAGAGGAGTGCAACCATACTTATATACATAGTCTGTGTCAAAGGAAAGCTGAACTCTTAAGGGGTTGATGGGATTAATGCATATTGATAATTATTTTTGGATTGAAAAATGGCAGGGCCTAGTAGCTGAACATGCCCGGTTATATACGGCTGGTCTCACAGATCAGCTCATATCCCTGCTCCTGTAGGTCATACGGCTGGTCTCACAGATCAGCTCATATCCCTACTCCTGTAGGTCATACGGCTGGTCTCACAGATCAGCTCATATCCCCTGCTCCTGTTTTGACATACGGCCTCACAGATCAGGGAAGCTCATATCCCGACACACGGGGGCGTTTTGGCTTTCTTTCCGCATCATTTAGTTTAGACCAACCTGTAAGCCCATATTTTCCGTGAATGGAAACAACCAGATTATTGGTTGTTATGATGTTAGATATAACGTCCTCGTAACCAAACAGGAAGCCCAGCCGGTGGCTTCATGTGGCGGCTTGCAGCCAACTTGACTTTGAAAAGAGCAAATAGTTGCCTTGATCTCATTTAATATATTCATGGGGGCTTTCATTTTGCCCAGACAAAATGACCTGGATCTCAATCAGTCTGTGTATTCATTGAGAGTGTTTTCGAAGCCACTGTTGGAGTGTCTGCCAGCTGGAGTGTGCTTTGGGCTTCTGAGAGTTCTGGGAAGGAGGTGGGCGTGTCATCATCAGGGTTACCACCCATGCAAACTTTGTGATACTTTTATAGTATCGTTGTTGTGTATGAAAATTATAATGAGAAACAAATTATATAATAAACATGTAACAGAAGACTGTGTGATGTGCAATTTCAAAAGGGAATCCAAACGTGTGCCCTTCAAAGTGTCAGTAGTCAAAGTAAAGACAAAACCCGTTGAACGTAGAGAATGTATTTTGAGTAAGGGATTGTGCATCACATACAGTCCATGTAGTTGTTACATGCCTGACTAGTTCTGACTGATTGGTGTCATTTAAAAGAGAAGCAGTGATGTTGCTTCTCCAGGATCATTCTTCTACTTCCAGAAGGGCACAACGTCACATCGATGTGTCCAGAGAAACTGAAGAGAGCACTGTGTTGTTCCTCAATACACAGTGTTAAGGGCCAGTTAGTACACTTACACTATCGTTCAAATGTTTGGGGTCACCCAGAGAATTTCATGTTTTCCATGAAAACTCAACAGTTATTCAACAGTTTTCAGCTTTGCTAACCTAATTGCAAAAGGGTTTTCTGATGATCAATTAGCCTTTAAACACGATTAGCTAAACAATATACCATCAGAACACAGGAGTAAGGGTTGCTGGAATGGGCCTCTGTACACCTATGTAGATATTCCATCAAATATTCCATAAAATCTGCAGTTTCAGGCTAGAATAGTAATTTACCACATTAATAATGTCTGTATTTCTTATTTCTTATCTTCATTGAAATAAACAGTTACCTCAAACTTTTACACGGTAGTGTAGGTAAAATACTTGGAAGTCCTGGCTTCGACTCTGTTCATCTTGACCTCAAAAGGTCTGTGGTAAAGATGAAAGGATAAGGTGCAGAAAGCTCCTCCCCTCTCTACTCCCTGGACCATCTGGCCTGAATTCACAATGGCTCCATCCTCAGAATAACAACAGGTGTGCGTATTTTAATGCTGAGTAATAAATAGTGCGAGCTGCCTGCAGCAGTCATCTTCACAGGTCAACCCCGTTTCATGAGGGCATGGGGCGTCCAAAGACCACTGGCTGACCAAGCAACACAATCTCGACCGAGCCAAGCATTGACAAAACGTGTCAATGAATATGTTGATATTATGTCTATGTGTATTTGCAAGCTTATTAGGCTAGTTAACCTGCATCATAGGTAGTATCCTATTGTAACCAGGTAACCAGAATTGGTATATGGAGAATAGGCTGTTGACAAGCCATGGACATCAACTTCAATAGCTGCGTTTTTGTTTTGTTAAACACAGGGTGTCAGACCAGCTGCCCCCTCGAGATGAGCTTATGTCCATGCATTATTAATCATTTCCATCAGTGTTGAATGCCAATTCACATGAGTGAGAGGTATGCTAGTCGTTTATATCGATTTATATAACTTAAGATTAATGAACCCATTGTGTTCGGGGTGAATGATATGTATATACTTCCATGGGCATACACAACGTCAGGCTGGTTGAAGACGATATAACTCCCCCACCTAGGGGAGATAACATGTTGTGTGGGGGGGGGGGGGTGGTGATATAAGTTTGCATGTGAACGTGCGTTGCCATCCATGTGAACACCTCTGCATGTTATTGTATAATAATGCTAGTTAGATAAGAATTAGACATTGTTATTACCAGTAATAGGACCAGGGTAAAGTTAATTAGGGATGTAAATATAGGTTATCTATGCACGCGTCAGATGTATAACTGTAATTAAAATACCAAGTGGAATACTTATTCATTCTGTCTGTTTTTCCAAAACCACTCATTCCATCAGGTCATCACTCTCCCCTTGGTCGTAACAAAGCTCAGCATCCTGATTCAATTCTGGCCGGACGTCCTCTAACAGACGGCCTATCCGTTACGCCCTAGATCAGCCTTTACAAACCAAGTGCCAGGCGTGGCTTGGGAGCTGGACTCACATCGTATGGGGGGCTTGGGCATCATGGTGGAGATGTCCTGGGACCAGTAGAGGGGCACGGAGCCTCGCACCTGGACGTAGGAGGAGTAGCTGCCCGCTGTGAAGGACATGACGGAGGCGTCGTGGATGATCTGCTCCGTCTCGACCTCGTTGGCCACGTCGCCCTGGGTGCAGGCGTGAGAAAACGAGCCAATCAACAAGCCTTAACGTAGAGGGCGCGGGCAACCCTTTAGAGTGCTTTTGTTATTCTAGTGAACAATAGGAGGACAATAAATGAATCGGCTCCAATTAGATGATCAGCGGGGGCTAATTATAACACACACACACACACACACACACACACACACACACACACACACACACACACACACACACACACACACACACACACACACACACACACACACACACACACACACACACACACACACACTAACCCTAACCCTTTTACCTCACAGTTGGCTCCTCTTTTGAGGAAGCGAGTGCCGGCAAACCTGCTGGAGCGCCTGGCGATGAGGCTGACGTGGACGGGCCGGCCGTAGATGACCAGCTCTGCATTGCCAGGGTTAGGGAGCGTGACTTAAACCATCAACCAGCAGAGAGGAGCAAAGCACTCCCTAATCGATGAGTATCATAATGCTGATGATGGTGTGTGCACTGGACACTTGAAATCTGGTTCCTCTGGCTGATTTCATTGGCCTCTTTCTCCTCCACTTAGCTTTTGTGCAGTGAGTGAGGGCACCAGTCCATCCCTGGGAAGGTGCGCCTGTACATTTTCCAAGAAATGTCTCAATTTATGTTGCAGACAACAGAGACATTGATTATGACACAAGCATTACAAATGAGTCTTTAACCACAAAACCAGGCCATGATGGAAGGGAGTTGGCCCAGCAAATTGAGCCCAACACTGGATCACAGAGCTAGCAGACGACAACATTATCCTCCCTTTTCTGAAGGGAATGTGAAGCTTTACGCCTCAAGATGGAAAGCGCTATAATATGGGTCCCAGGACTGTGCTGTAGAATAATAAATAAGCCTGTTGATTATGTTCTGCCCATGCACCAGAAAGTAATGAATCAACGCTACAGAGTCATTAGAAAAATAAGAAAAAGAAATGCATTATGTAGGAAGAAAACCCACATGCCAGATTGGAGGCATCCTGCCTGGCCCCTGTTTAGTCAGCACTCCACCATTTTTTAATTGCGATTTTGTTTGTTTTGTTTTATTTCTACCTCATAGTTGGTTATGCAACTATGAGGCAAAGTTCTGGCAAAGCTTTGTACAAAAATGTACCTAAAAATTGGATTATGCATTTGATGCACTCAACAATTAAAAGCTAACAATTAAATAATTAAGAAACACAGTTCACCTAAATGTAACAAAATAAATATTTGGCCTGTTAAGGCCTTTGGTGATTAAGGGCTATACAAATAAAATCAAATTATTGTAAATATTGAACTAATGTAGAATATGAATCAATATATTGTTTTACCTTCATATTTAATGTGCATAGCATTACAAACCCAATGCACTATTGTTGGATACACCAAACACACACCCAGAGAAAGTAGAAGCGCACTTTGAAGAAGGATACTGGATTGGCCGCAGAAGCCGTGGATGATGTACATCAGCCAATCGTGATGCACAATGTCCTTGACCCGCTCCAGGAGCTTCCCATTCCACACATACTTAAGGTAGGGTTCATTCTTCAGCCCGTTCACCACTGGACACAGAACAGAACCATGATCACAAACACATTTTCCCCAGTTGGGTCAAACTATGAAAAGGCCAGCTTGGTCGGGGAACATGTGCCAACACCGAACGCAGCTAGAGTCAATGGGGAAATGTTTCAGTCAAGATTTCAGGAAACTTGTTTAGAGCAAAGTATTTGATTGAACTGTGTCTTCTTTGTCATCATGGGAAGACACAGATAGCGATTGACCCACATGATTCTTAATGGGCACACTTCGAGGGCAGTAAAAACCAGGGAGTGTCCATAGTGGAGGGGTGTGGATTGGCCACGGCTAAAGTCTGCCAGGACAGGGGAGGCCAAGTTAGTTTGCAATACATTATGGGGGAAAGTGGAAATGTCTGAAGGGATACAATACAGCTGAAATATCCTAGACATCAAAGAAGTCAGAAGATTGGCATGGTCTCAGTTACAGACAAAAACATTAAATTGTCTACTCAATCACTACAAATGATTCATTTAACAGCGGGGGGGATGGAAAGTGACCTTGCATGGGAAGTCCCTCGTCCTCGAAGATGTCGAAGCTGTCCTGGCGGCTCTGTGAGGGGTGCTCCTCGTCGACCGAGGGCTCCACCGTGGAGCTCAGCTCCCAGGGCCTCAGCAACATGGTCAGGTTGTACTGCAGCGAGTGGCTCAGGTCGTAGCTGTAGCTGGAGGACCGCAAAATACAATAATAAATCATGTAGAAATATGGTAATAGACATATTTGAGCTTTTTAAACCTTCAACTTATATTCTGCTAAGTTGGACAAATTTATACTGTCATATAATGAATGTATGAGGCTAAATGTATCGAATTGGCCTGCCAAAAATAAATCCTAATATGGCTGATCAAATGAAGATGAACATTTTGCTAAACTGTAGAAACAGGAGTGAGTCCTTCATGGAGAACAGGGGCAGTGTGTGGTTGAGTGCTGTCAGAGAGGAGTAACATAGTGATCCCTTTGGAGTTTCTGACAATGTTTTATGTACAGCTTTAACTGGATTTTCTTTTTATTGATTGCCATGCCATGTTGGCCAGGCACATCTGACAGATTTTCTTTTATATCTACATGCAGAAGAAACATCCTCTTCCTCGGATTACAATTATACTGATAGGGGCAATAAAGCAAGTGACCGGCAATAAGTCTCTTCATGAGATCCTGTACAAATCCCGCTCTCAAATCCATTCATTGCTCTGGTTCACAAGCTAGAACATACTGATCTGAGCAGCAAACGTTGATGCACTATAATGGAACCCCATGTATCATAATGGGGACCCATGTAATATAATGGAGACCCTTGTATCATAATGGGGACCCATGTATCATAATGGGGACCCATGTAATATAATGGAGACCCATGTAATATAATGGAGACCCATGTATCATAATGGACCAATGTATTATAACGGACCCATGTATAATGGACCCATGTATTATCATGGACTCATACATTATAATAGACCATATACTATAAAGGACCATGAATAATAATGGGGGACTCTGAACCCAATCTTACCTGAAGTAGAAGTTGCTGGACAGGTCAACATTCTGAAAGATCCTCACATACCTAGGACAAGCACAGAGCATATGGAATCAAACAAATCATAGGATAAAGAAGGAAGGAAAGGAAAATAATAATAATTAAAAGAAAGAATTCACAGAAAAAGAGAAAAATAATGAAAGAAAGTATAAACAAGGAATTACAGAGAGAAAGGCAAGTAAAGAAGACCAATGGTTTCAGCGGGACCCTGTGAGATGAATAGGATAAAACAATGCAACAGAAAAAGACAGAAAGTAGTGTGGTACCTGGCGTCGTGGCCCTGGGTCATTAAGAAGTACACTAACTGGCCTCGTCAGGTGTGACCCTGAGTCATTAAGTAGTGCCGTACCTGGCCTCATCGGGGTGTGTGACCCTGACAGAGTCATTTGGGATGTAGATCATGCTGGTGTCTTCTACTTTGTAAATGGAGTGACCGCCAATGTCGGCCATCTTTCTGCGCTTGGTGATCAACACAATGTAGTAGCCCTCCAGGAAACGCACAAAACCTGACGGAAACACAAACAAACCGTCATTAAACTGTAGTCAGCATTATTTAATCAGGGTGAGTCCCTTGCCTAGATACACCTCGTAGGCATGTCGATTTCAATGTATTCCTACTCACTATTAATCTGTTTTCAACACAAAATGGCCTCAAACAGTTTTAACCAGACGAAAACAAGGCCTGCATTACACTCGTCACCCTTGAATTTGCCTAGTGGAAAGTCATAGGCCTGGTATTAACACAGTACTAATTGCAAGACATATTACAACACATAATAAAAAATATAACCTTAAGCGGTGATTAACAGGGTCCAATCAAATTTAAAAGTCAAGAACAAACTAATGGAAGATGTATAAATATAAAATATAATTGTCATATTTAAGGAAAGATGTTCCACTTATGAACCTGAACTGCAGCCTCATTCACATGGTCAAAACGTCTATTGATAGATAGCACACAACATCCAGAAAACTCAAAGCACAGATTTCTCAAGTGAATTAAGGGCTTTCTTCAAAGCATATACCTGAAAAATCTTTGAAATTCTGGGGAAATTAAACATTTGTAGTCAAGAACACTTACGGAAGAAATAGAAATATGACAGAGTTAATTATGAAGGAAAAATGGTTAATGTAGAAGTTCCCCTTAATGCCATACTGTGTCTTGGCAGTCCGATTCTTGGAAACTAATGAGCCGGAATGAGTAAAATGAGTTCATAATGCTCTAATCAGGATTCAAACTCTCAACCTAAGGATCACCAGTACAGGGCATTATCCCGTTGAGCCTCTGACATTCCTGAACTGCATGAAGCCTCATTCAAATGGTGAAAATGTCGATTGATAGGCACACAACCTCAAGAAAACTCCAAGCACACATTTCCCAGGAGAATTAAGGGTTTTCTTAAAGGAGATCTGAAAATCTACAGATCTGAAAATCTGCACTGTTAATGGTATCCACCTAATGATAGTTGTATGGTAGTTATACAATGGCAAAATGGTCGGATAGGCAAAATGGGTTGAGATGTAGACGTTTGGCTTTTCTATGAAATTGTGGGAAAAGTAAACATTTTTAGACCAGAAGACCAGGGTGAAAAAGATGCATCTGATTTTAGAGACTTGTATGATGAAAGAATTTTGAGTCCAGGTCAATCTAGTAAGGAGAAATAAGGCTAGTTCATATTTTTTTTAAATAGGGCCACCTTTGGGTGCAGTACCACAATTTGGGTCTATGGGTAATAGGGGGGGGGGGTATTGGTATCCACCTAATAATAGTCGTAGGTTTTTTTATACAATAACAAAATGGTCATATAAGAAAAATGGGCTAACTGCTCTAACTTTATTGGTCAATATTTCTCAAATGGAACTAAATAAACCAAATTCTGTTCGATATTTTTGTGAGGCTTGGTCTAAAGATTTTATGTGGCGATTTTGGTGAATTTTTGATTATTTTTGTAGCCTGTGAATCTTTTTTATCATGTTTAGCTTTAATATGAAATTTTGGGAAAAGTAAACATTTTAAGGTTTTATAAATGCATCTAATTATTGAGCTTAATATTCTGAAAGAATTTTGAGTCCAGGTCAATCTGGTGAGGAGAAATAAGACCAATTCATGATTTTTTTACAATAGCACCACCTTTGGGTGCAGTACCACAAATTTGGATTAATGGGTAGTGGGGGTTTTGGTAACCATGCCTGAAAATTTCAAGGGTTTTCGACTCACAATATAGGCTGTAGTTTGACTTTTACAGAATTTGAGGGGGAAAAAAAACGTGACAGAAACAATAGGGGCCCAAGCAGCTTCGACCAAAATAAGATCAATATTGGCACTGTTGCTCAAAATAGAGCAATGGCTGAATGCATGATTAGCCTCCGTAAGACGTTAAATGTGTTATAATGCTTTTATAACAGATAAATGATTCAATCGAATAATAATAATTCAGATCCTGCAAACTCTTTAGACTCTATAGTTTGAATATATAAGAGAACGAAGATAGGTAAATAGAAGATAAGCACACAATTATAGTAGGATTCACATTAGCCTATCCCCCTTTTCTCCTCTAAACACCCAGAATTCAACTTGCTTGTGAAACTCGATACCAATGAGATATCCAAGTCATCAATGGAAGTATAAGAAAGCGTTTCAAAAAGTAAGGAATGTAATAGATATGACATAATTCGACCATTTGACATTTCATTTATTATGTCAAATCAGACCCTGGTTATGTTACTGTGAATCACAGACATATTCCTCAGCTTGATTATTGAATCCAACACTGAAAAATGAACCCCTCAATGATTTGGCCCTTGAATACAGCCCAACGCTTCCTTTCACAGTTTGGCAAATGTAATTCTAACATCAATCCAAGCCATTGAGTTCAAAGGCTACATGCAGCTATTGGCCATCTTAAATTTGCAAAGACTATCACTTTGTTTATTCATTGATAAAAACAGGGCACAACTATAAAATGTAAATTCCTTTTCAAATTAAGTTTAACTTGGTAAATATTCATCTGAAACAAAAACAAAAACAAAAATCACATCCGTTGTTCAATTCTGGTTGGTTTTAATTTCAGGCTTTCTATTGGATTATATTTGTATTGATTTCATCAACGTTTTCTCTTGCTAAATTCTCTTATTAATATTGTTATACGTACCTATCATACCTGAATCCTTCATTTCCTATACACATGAATACCTGACTGCATCATTTTCCATAGTTGGATATTGGCCATCTTACCCACAATGCCGTAGGCAGAGACCGCCCGGGACAGCCCAGAGGACCCCTTTTGCCCAATCTTAGTCCGGTTTCCCAGATCCAGGCGTCCAAGCAGTTCCCTGAGCTCCTGCTGGCTGTACACATGCTGCAACCGAAGAGAGAACATTGGATCATGATCGATGAGTAGGAGCTCAAAAAGAATACACATTTATTAATCAACACTGTAATAGATGAGGATGTTTGAATCCTAGTTATAGAGGTGGACAACAGGACTTACACAATTACAACCATGAGGTCTGTATCCACTACACACCTACCAAATATCTGTGTCAAAGGTCAAAAGGTATATTACGTGTCAGGACTTTAAGGGATCGGTCTGAGAGTTCCGCCCCCTCCCAGCCGGACTATACCAACTGGGAGGCTCATCCATCAAATATCTGGTACGACACTGATGGAAAATCCATATGTTGTTTTAATGAGTTTTAATAAGTTAAGCTTTGTTTTCTCTTTTTTCCAGCCCATCTGTTGACTGGTGTTAGCTTGTGGCCCTTTGTTGACCTGTTCCCTGGGCTGAATCGGTCCCCAGGACCCCTTATCTATACCAGAAAGAATCCTGCATGCCAACATTTCCCCATCGTGATATATGGACAAGGGAGGGGATGAAACCGTTAAAAGGCTTTATGTAACTGTATTGTGGGCTCACTCTGCTAGAGAGGATACTGATGTATGCATGCATTAAAATAAGTACATTTTCTACAACTATTGTGTGATATTTTGGATCTTGAAGTCTTATCTGTCAGACGCCATATCTCATAAATTGTCACGACAACACTACCACTTCACTGTGCCAAAAGGGCATGGCAGATTTTGTTATGGCCTGTAATTCCTTGGAAAGTCCTAAAAAACAATCCATCATGAAAATAAATTGTGCTAGTGATTTTGAGTAAATGCAAGTCGTAAAGTGCAACATTTTTACTTGCTCGTAGATTAAAATAATCCATGCTGAGCGATTATCCATAATATCACAGTGTATAACTGATATTCTGCAGATAGAAAATGCTGGACAGACCCTACCTCTCTCTTTGTATACAATAATTTTAGTAAACCTAAAATCCTCCCACCCACCCAAAAACCCCTCCCACTCACCAAA
Source organism: Melanogrammus aeglefinus (assembly GCA_900291075.1). Taxonomy (NCBI): domain Eukaryota; kingdom Metazoa; phylum Chordata; class Actinopteri; order Gadiformes; family Gadidae; genus Melanogrammus; species Melanogrammus aeglefinus. Next base: position 64,372 of record OLKM01001237.1, on the reverse strand, counting down.
AAACCTTCCCACTCACAACCCCTCCTACGGACCAGCCAAGGTACACTAGTTCTGAAAAGTCCCCGCCTACTAGTTGGTAGGGGCAGAATCTTACACATTTCAATTTTAAGTATATTTTCAAACAAACTTTCCAAAGATCCCAGTTGGGGCGTGTCGGCTAGTGTTGTCTCGTTCGCAAACGAATCAGTTCGAATGAACAAATCTTTTAGACGAACGAACCAAACTGGTTCTTCTCTCTCGTTCATCTTGTTCGTTCTCAGACTTGACTCCTCACTAGTCGCTTGAGATTCACTAGTCGCTGACTCGCTGCCAGTTCGTTCACTCACTGTCTGAGTGGTGAGGAGGGACCGACTGAGAGACGTCTCGACTCACGAGAGCCAGCCAATCGTATGTTCTAGGACTGAGTCTATGACGCTCTCGTTGAATTTTAGCCAATGAGACAGAAATCAACCGATTTCTTGGGAAAAAACAAACAAATGGGCTTAGTGAGCGAGTGTACGATAATACGATTAAATATCAGTGAAATGGTAAATGCATGTTGTCTTTGAGTTTTCTGTGTTTTGCCAGATTAATAAAATGAATGTCTCGTCAATCTGTCTTGTTCTTTCATGGTTCGTTCTGCCGCACGTGACCCATACACACATTCCAGGGCTTGTATCCTTTTGATAATATGCTCTCTCTCAGGTCCTGATATATAGTCTGATTGCATTGTTTATTTTTTCATCTAAAATAGCTGTAATGTTTTTTTCATCGATGAGAGCAAGGAAAAGTTTCACCTTTTCATCGGTCCACACGTAGGCTATCTATGATTCACATTGGCCATCTGTAGGCCTAGTATGGTCAAATTTAAAGGATACTTTGTACAGATTTAGAATTTGAAATTCGTTCCAGCCTTTATACCACAGATACTCTTAAGTTAACACTACTTTAAGTACGATTAATTTTTAGCGATTAATTGACATATGTTTTACTGTATGTGTGGCCCATGAACCCCCAGCGGTTTTCCTTTTTGGCCCGCTTGTTAAGTGAATAGCCCTGCTCTAGGGTCTTTAGCATATATTACACTATAGTCTGATTACAGCTTAATTCATTTTTCACAACCTATCAGCTCTCGTTGTGAAGACTAGTCACTGCACCATTTGTTTCAATGGGAATCGCGAGGGTCTATATACTTTCAACATAAAGTGTACATATTTGTCATTTGAAATTCGTCCCAGCCTTTATACCACAAATACTCTAGGGTCTATAGCAGATAACCACGTTGTCTGACTACAGTTAAATTTACTTTTCACAATTTACCAGCTCTCGTTTTGAAGACTAGTCAACGCGCCATTCGTTTCGATGGGAATTTTAGATTTAGTCTTGGGCTCCACAGGGTTCTGTTTATGAGAGCCTAAATCATCCGGGACCCCCACCATCATTGCTAAATCAAGTCTATTATCTTGCTGATATGATAAACATCCAATAATCAACTACACTCCCCATTCCGCTGCGTTTGGTTAGAGTTGTATTGTTGACGTTTGACAATGAGAACGAGGGAGGAGCTGAGTCTGACAGTTCATTCCATGATTCGATTCACCACTACCAGAAACTCGACTGACCGAATGAACGAACGAACGATTTGCGAACGACTCATCTTGACAAACTGACCGACGCCAACTGAATCATGGAAACAAATCAATAAATCCACCACTAGTGTCGGCACCCGGTACCTTGTCGTCGATGATGACCAGATCCTTTGGTTCGGTGCGGTCGATCTTCAGCACGCGATGTTTGGTTTGAGCCTGATTACTTCCCACTATGAAATACCGCTGAAAACATTGAAAATGGTCATCAAATTATAACCATAGTTCTAATAAAAATGGAGCTCAGAAAGGATTTCAACAATCCTGGACAACAAAGACATCATGTAATGATAATGTCCGTCATTAAGCTCAGTTGGGGTCCGGGCCCCTAACCTGGGGCCAGAGATATCAACACATATCCACATGTCTTTTGAACCTCAACATTATATATATATGAATAATCAATAAATATAGCTATTCTTAAACATTAGAATAGTTGTTTGCTGTGATGACTGTCAATAAGCAACGTCACTCTTTACAAAGCCAAATATTATCTAATCATAAAAATCAATCATTAAAGTACATCTAGGAGGGGGGGGGGGAATTGAAACTTAAATGTGCCCTCTGCTCACACGAGTGTAAGCACATGACCAGGGTGGTGTTAGTTATTGCCATCATGCTATGTGATTAAACCCAATGTTAAAGAATATCAGGATCCCACAGAACCAGATAATGTCATTGTGCTGCCATCTGCTGACATAATCCATATCAATTGGTACCTGCACTTAAAAAAAAGTATAACGATGGAATATCATTGAAAAAGAGAAAATCAGTCTAATTGTTTCATTGTTCATTCAATGATACAACACATTCAGTTGGTTTGCTGTAGTTTCATTATCATCAGACTGTAAAACTCACGGCTCTTGTCTCGTACACCACCAGGCTCTGGACCCCACTGATGAGGGCCGACGACTGAGGCATGTTGACTCTTTTAGAGAACTAGGGAAATCAATCAAATGGTTCTGAGTCAGTAAGAGCAAGGCATGTTTCCTCTGCAAAGACTGGTGTGCAGATAATTAGCACTACACGTTATCTATATAAATGTACACATGCCTTTCGTCTGAAACGAAGTACAACGTTGAACTTCACGATGCTAAAATGGGTAATAGTTTGCCTGGCAAGTGAGCATGATCAACGTTCTTAGCTGTAGAGACGCCTGTGTTGTTGTTTGTGTCAGGTGACTTCTTCCTTATGACGCTGCTTACAGCAGCAGTGTTGCCAGATTGGGCAGGAAATCCGGCAATACTGACGGGCAGCCGCGCAGTCCAAACATCCCGATTGGATAAAAGCGAATTCTTACGCTTTTGTCATAGTAAAAGACGTAAGCGTTGCATTTACGGTGGTTATTTTGTTTTGTGCCCAAAATAGTTTTCCCATTACTTTGAAGAACATATTGTCGTTATTTTGTACAAATTCGTGTATTTCCAAAAGGGAAAATGCGAATTCCTCCTACATATTGTGGTTACTATGGTTACCGTATGCATTCCGTCGGCAACAGGTTCACAGCGTAGGCTACTGTTAAATGGTACCTGAGTCGTTCTTAACCTAACTACGAAAAATAACGGTGAGTAGTTGTATAAAGACACAAAGCTATTTATATGTTCACACATTATTCATCATAATTATTGAAACAATTACTTTAATGACCACTCTTCTCCGTGTCTAATTTAAATGCAGTAGCCTATCTTTCTTCAGCCGGCTGATATGGACCGACTGGTGGACAACTTATGTGAAGATGATGCTGAGACAGAGTTACTTCTGGCTAAACCCACTTGCTTTATTATTGTTGGAAAGCCGGTAATCACACACACGCACCGATGCGCGCGCGCGCGCACACACACACACACACACACACACACACACACACACCACACACACACGCACGCACGCACACACACACACACACACACACACACACACACACGCACACACGCACACGCACACACCACACCACACACACACACACACACACACACACACACACACAAACTCTCTTTATTTTATTCTCTAACGGCATCTTGCTTGAGTCTCTGACAATAATTGAATACCTCGTTGATACAGAGTATGTAGCTGTGCTATTTTGTTTTGTATCAGGGGGTAGGTAAATCCAGCCTGGCCAAAAGGTTATCTGAGTCCTGGAAGTGTATCTGGATTGATGGCAAGTATTTTGTATATGTTTGCACATAAAAAAGAACAAAATTGTACGAATTTTTTTAACATTCTGTTTCGTTACAGATACAGAATTGATTTACAAACAATTGGAACATCAAACGAAAGTGGGTGTGGAGGTAAGCATCCTTCTCCTTCTGCTATTGAGCCTTTGATGTTACTACTCTTGTGCTAATTTGTTGGTTCTATGGTCGGCCCGAATCCAGCTCACGCAGATCTTAGGTGAAGGACGATGTATTCCTCAAGCTCTGGTGCTCCAGCTCATTATAGAAAGGCTCCAGTCACCAGAAGTCCAACATTATGGTACCTCCACGGACGAATATCCAAATAAACAATAGTACAACAGTAAAGCTGTGATAGTGCTGTTTAAATACCCTTGCATTGCCTTGCCTTGATAATGAATGATTTATCATTTGATGGTGTAGGGTATGTGTTGAGCTGCCTTCCCTCCATGTCAGAGGAGTGTCTGAAGATACACGACCAGATAGAGCTGATCAGACACCTCAAGCTCAAACCGGACGTCATCATCAACATAAAGGTCTCCCTCTCCTACCCGTTTTAGTTGGTCACAGTGTACTTGTACCCACTTCATGTTAGACTTGGCAATTACAACCTTCAGATGGTACTAAACAAATATATTATCTGATGGTACAGAGCCCAGGGTCTGTGTCAACCTGACACAATTATACATTCAAGATCTACATACACACACTTTCCTTATATTCATGTATGGTAAATATTTCATCAATCATTTAAATTGAGAAATAAATTCAATGAGAAAATTTAATTTATTCAATTTGGTAGATGAGAAATTAATCTATTTCCTAGTTTAACGGCTTTTGCAAGGAAATTCTTTTTCTTAGGAATACATTTTCCAAAGCAAGCTTAATTTCACTTTCATAATACATACAATGCAATTTAGCTGCAAAGCTTGATGTTCCTGCAAGTTGAATGTTCCTACGTTGGTACTGCTGATGCATTGACTGTCTGTCCTTAGTGTCCAGACGAGGACTTGACCAAGAGGCTCTCTGGTGAGAGGCAGCACCCAGCAACCGGCCGGATGTATCCCAGACCAGAACATTCAAACAAAGAGCCAGAGAGCAGAGCCCAGAGTCTGCTTGAGGAGGGTGAAGAGGGTGAAGAAGAGCAGGTCTGAATCATTAGAGAAACCCTTTTAAACAATGAGTGGGAACTTATACATGTTAAAGAGAATTGAGTCAACATATTATATATCTATACTGTGTGAAAGCAGAAGGAGAAGGAGCTTCAGAAGGATGATTTCGACCAGATGGTTCGGACACAAGTCAACTTTGCAGAACAATGTTCTCTAAGGATCAAATTGTACAAAGACACCATTCTGAGACCCCTGGAGGTAAGTCCTGTGTTATGGCTTAAAATCTCTAAATCAGTTTAAATCTATTCACTGATTAAATTAGACCGAACCATAAGTAAACATCTAACAGCCTAGTATTAATCTAAAAGTGAGGACCCTGCAATAAAATTGCAAGACCACGATTGTATTGATCGGTTTTTGTATTCAGTATTGGTAGACATCTTTACCCCTGATCTCTTAGGACTACATGGCGGACCACAATCCTCTCTACCTTTTTGAACTGGATGGAAACAACAGACACGATGAGCTTTACATGGCAAGGCCCTCTTCCCATTCAGGCTATTCAAATCATTTAGTTTAAATCATTATACACTCAGTTCGTCTTGCATCAATGCCATTTTGTGGATGGCTTTGTGTCTCCAGTCGGTGATGTCTCGTCTGGAAGCGTTGGCATTGAAACGCGCTTCAGTTCCCGTCCTACTGAGTCAATCCGACGAGCTTCTTCCTACTGAAATGGTGAGCTCTTGCATTTGAGAATACACTGTTAACCGATGCCAAGGGTCTACGAAGAAGTGTCATTTGGAGTTTACTTGTTTTAACTTAGTCATTAGAAAACTGGATACACAGACAAATGTAACGGAGTGTCATTGTGTACCCTAATGTTAAACGGCTTTCACCCTTGCTTTTCTGTTGGATTTCAAGTAAAACAGCTCAACAAGCAAATAATGCAATCAAGGATTCTCTCATGACTCCGTAAGATATACGCTGAAGTGTGTGCTCTTAAAAGGACACCTTACAGGAGGACCTGCACAGAGTCATGTCCTCCTCTGATAACGTGGCTCCTGGTTTCCGGTGGAGGAGGAGTCGCTGGGGCCAGACCTGTCCTGTAGCACTACAAGAGGGCAGCATCATTCAGGGCACGTCTAAGTTCTGTGTGGGGTGAGTGTGGGCGAACCAAAACTCAGAAAAACTATAAAAAGACATTCACCCGTTTACGTCCCACATGCATCCGCTTAACAGATTCCAGGCCAAGGCCTACTTCCTGTCATCCAAGGAGGCCTACCAGAAGTTTCTAGAGAGCCCTCAACGGTACCTCCGTCCTCCGATGCCCTCCCCACCCTGTAAGGTGTCCGTAGTGGGGCCTCCGCTGTCGGGGAAGAGTACTCTGTGTGGCCTTTTGGCCCGGCACTATGGAGCCACAGTGGTGGACGTTGAGGCACTAATGCTCCTGGCCGCACTGGAGCAGGACAAAACCACAGAGGACGCCATCCATACAGATGTGGAGGAAATAGAGACGGAAATGGATCAAGATGACCAACAGGATGAGGGTATGCTATAATGAACTGTTGTTAGCCTTTATTCCACTTGGAATTGATTGAATCTATCTTTAATCCAATAATATTCCTCCTCCATCCTCCATCCTCTCTTTCTTTCATCCTCTTTCAGGATCTTTAAGGATATCTTCTGGCATCTTATCTGAGCTGTCTTTTCTGACCTCGTAATGCCTGTCATCTGCTTTTTACAGTGAAAGATGATCACCCAGTGGTGAAGGAGTTTGTGTTAACAGAACCATCCTTTAGCGAAGCGTCCACAGACCAACCAATGGGCTCAGATTCTCCTCCTCCAACAGTGATTTATGAAATGTTGGAGAAGCGCATTAAAGAGGTACGGTCCCCGGTTGGTAGCTGCAGGTGCCCATTACATTAAGACAACTCATATTGGTAGCTGGAGGTGCCTAGATCATTAAAATCAATCGGGATCTTAATCAACTTAAACACAACTTTTTAAAGATCCCTTTTTTACCTGCGGGTGTGATGTTGATAAGCCATTACAAGCTGTTTCACAGTCTACCTTTTAGTGACATTACACACGATTGTGTCCAACAAGATGGACAAAGGGTAGATCAAGCTACCAGCCTACTCATAGGACTGAACCCACTGGTATGCTGGTCTATCCATCATATATTTGGGCTGATAGACCAGCATACCAGTTGCTCCTTCTGTTGATGTCACTTGAGTAGTTTGTCGAATGGCTTGCACTGCTTAGATTGTTAGTGCTTTGCACAAAGCACTTGGTTCTGTGAGCATCCTTACTGTACTGACAGCGCTATATTGTTACACCTTCTTCTGACAAATGTAAGTAATTTGCATTGGATAAAAGCGTCTGCTAAAGTCCCTCAATGTAAATGCAATGGCTGAACAACATCCCACATTGTGGTAAAATAAGGGACCTCTAAGCTCTGTGAAGCTCTTGCTCATGTTGTTGTCGTATTGCAGATTGAACAGGCAGATGTAGACGCAACAATAAAGGCTGGCTGGGTGTTGGACAACTTTCCTAATAACTTCTCCCAGCTCGCCAGCCTACAGAAGGCCCATGCTGGGGTGTTGCCAGACTTATTTGTTTGCCTCATAGACGCCACTGACAGAGGTAGGAGAGAAACTCTAGACTCAAATCAAACACACAAACATGCACGAACTCTGGGCAGGGTTGGGTACACACACCGTCATTCGGTCCCTTACTCTGCTTCTAGGGAGCACTCTGTTGAAGAGGATGTACGAGAAGGACCGGGGGTCCGTGGACAAAGCCCTGAGGAGGAGGCTGGAGGAAGAACGGTAAAACGTGCGGTCGGATCCTATTACAGCGGGGTTATTGAAACAGTTTCATTAGGTGCCTTCCTTCTGACTCTAAAACTCCAAGGGAGCCAGAGCAGGAGGCTGAAGTGGGGGATGAACCGCAGCCTCAACTGAAGACCGTAGAGGAAGAGGCTGATGGTGAATCCTCTTATTTTTTATCTACAAATCATATATCTGTTTTTTGTCTGAGCCAATCCCCCCTTATTCATCTGACTGACAAGTCATTTATAAATGTAGAAACTAAACAACATGAGACCCAGTTGCCTGTTTTACATCCAACCTTCCCCAGTAAATAAACTGATACAATCTTTCGCTCAGCAGTTTTCCCCAGATCTACCTGTTCACCTGTCCCCTACTAAAGACATGATCCTCCACCTTGACTCCCTTGTTCTCCTGTCCCCTACTAAAGATATGGTCCTCCACCTTGACTCCCTTGTTCTCCTGTCCCCTACTAAAGATATGGTCCTCCACCTTGACTCCCTTGTTCTCCTGTCCCCTACTAAAGATATGGTCCTCCACCTTGACTCCCTTGTTCTCCTGTCCCCCTACTAAAGATATGGTCCTCCACCTTGACTCCTCTTGTTTCTCCTGTCCCCTACTAAAGATTATGGTCCTCCACCCTTGACTGTCCCTACTAAAGATATGGTCCTCCACCTTGACTTCCTTGTTCTCCTGTCCCCTACTAAAGATATGGTCCTCCACCTTGCTCTCTTGTTCACCTCTCCATCCTTAAAGATATGGTCCTCCACCTTGACTCCCTTGTTCTCCTGTCCCCTACTAAATATATGGTCCTCCACCTTGACTTCCTTGTTCTCCTGTCCCCTACTAAAGATATGGTCCTCCACCTTGCTCTCTTGTTCACCTCTCCATCCTTAAAGATATGGTCCTCCACCTTGACTCCCTTGTTCTCCTGTCCCCTACTAAAGATATGGTCCTCCACCTTGACTTCCTTGTTCTCCTGTCCCCTACTAAAGATATGGTCCTCCACCTTGCTCTCTTGTTCACCTCTCCATCCTTAAAGATATGGTCCTCCACCTTGACTCCCTTGTTCTCCTGTCCCCTACTAAAGATATGGTCCTCCACCTTGCTCTCTTGTTCACCTCTCCATCCTTAAAGATATGCTCCCCCCTGAGCAGTGGGGGATGGGCTACCCAGACGTTCCAGAGATGGATGGCCATAGACTGCGGATCAAGGAGTTTTTGGGGGAGTGGGACAGCATGGCGCCCGCTATAACCAGCAGCATGGTCTTGCTGGACATCAGCAGTAAGAGCCCCGGGGACCTCCTGAATGAGGTGGTCCACCAGATGGAGAGTAAGTGTTGTTAGTGTGTCTGTGTCTTTGTCTGCTTGTCTGTCTGTCTGTCTGTCTGTCTGTCTGTCTGTCTGTCTGTCTGTCTGTCTGTCTGTCTGTCTGTCTGTCTGTCTGTCTGTCTGTCTGTCTGTCTGTCTGTCTGTCTGTCTGTCTGTCTGTCTGTCTGTGCGTGCTGTGTGTCAGAGTTTGACACAGTATTCTTGTTTAAATCCACCGCAAATAGAAAACTAAACATGATAATGATGTATTATTCATTTCTTTAATAGTAGCAACAGTGTACTGTCCCCTTTGGTGGAACCAGGGGAAAAGATAAGGACAAAACACAACAACCAAATAATATTAATGGAGTCAAGGTAAAGGTGACAAAAGTAAAGGGATTTAGTTTCACAACTTAAGAAAAAAGTATAACAGCCTTCAAAACAAACCTGTGGGGGAGGAAGGGACCAAATGGTAGTTGCCAAACAATGGAAGTACAACAAAACTAGGTCTTACTATTCACTAACTGCAACCACAACCAAACATCAAAAGGCCTCCTCTGCCTATCCAAAAAAGGGTGATTCACGAAAAATACAAGGGTGGCAACAACCAATTGACCGAGTGTGTTAAACAAAGAAGTACCCTACGTGAATGCATGTGTAGGGTACCCAACTTACCTAGACTCCTACTTCCCACCACATACCTTTAACAAGTTGATCTAAGGCTAAAAAAAAAATACAACGGAAGGGCTGAGACAGCAACCAGCATGCCAGCAGAGATCAGAGAGAGAGCCTGAGAGTTCGGTGTCTTCCATGTATGGATGAACCTCACTTCTGATTGGCCACAACAGTGGTTGAGGGAAAACCACTGCAGCTCCTGTTGAGGAACAGAAGGGGGACGGGACAATAGACAGGAGGAGAAAAACAGGCAGAGATCCCAGGCCCGTAACAAACAGACAGCTAATACCTGTTCAAGATTTAGCAAGAAAACTTAATCTGCAGTCCATAGGAAGGTCATACAAAGGTAGAAAAGTTTTACGAAATAGTTGACAGAAAAAATATGAATAATATTATATATATATTATATCATATTTTTAACGTTATAAAATACAACACAAAACAAGAGAGCTAATGGTCACATGATAGATATGATGGTAGCCGTGATTTTAGTTGTAATTTAAAACCGGTAAAACTTGGACTTTGTGTGATATGTGCTCTGTGTTCAGTAGGCCTATTAACAGCATTAAAAGTTTTGGAAATAAAAAAAACAACTTGCGACAATCTACAATAAATGTTGGACATTTTCTATTTAACTATCCCATGGTATGTATACATTGTATGGTTATGAAACACCCTCCTCAGAGCCGTTTCAGTACGTTGGGTGGGAGGTGACAGAGGTGGACCTCCAGGAAGAGGAGGACGACTCTCAGGCCCTGGAGGAGGTGATGAAAGAAGAGGAAGAGGAGGAGGAGGACCCCGCAACAGGAGAGAACCAGGTCATACGCTTACAAGAAGATAGATTAAGATGCAGTTAACAAAAAATATGCCTGATAACATATATTAAGGATTTTCGGAGGGGTCAAGGCAGAACGTCCAGAACAGTAGTAGAAATTAAAAAAATAACCCATTTTTAACTGAATTCAGTACAAACAAAAGGAAGGAGTTCTTCCGCTTGCCCCGCCCTGGTTCTGCCTGCGATACTGGTGTGCAACCTCTCTGCTCTGTGGCTGATGAGAGACTGATGTTTATGTAGGGGGAAGGTTACGCAGGTTATGCAGGTAAGCCTGCAGCAGCTGTGCATAGTAAAATGTATCATTGAATGAACTCACCCAGCCACTGTCGGTGTCCTCGCTTCAGAAGTCTGTCCCCAGACACTGTGGAGGGCTTTTAACCCTAACCCTGGTCCATCCACAATTAAAACAGGAAGCAGACATTATTGACTTGAATACATATAAGTGACTATGACCTTTCATCCTTCATTCCCCCTTTGTGATCTCCTCACCACTTCAGGACGATACAGCATCCAAGAGATTGTTTGGGGACACCCTTCATTTCTGCCCCATGGCTCTGAAAGACCGCCACGTCCTGGTACCCGGGATGGACGACATCGCTGCCAAGTACCGCGAGAAGATCTACACCTTCTCTAGCATCAAGGCCCGGGACCGCTTTCTCCTCCAGCCCAAGGAGTTTTTGGCAAAGACCGGGCCTCTGAAGGTACTAAAGAAAGAGAATAAGAAAAGATAGTAGGAAAGGAAGAAAAAAGGAAAGAAAAATAGGACAAAAGAATTGAAGAAACAAAGAAAGGAAAAAAAGAAAGCCAGAGACCCAGACGAAGGGGCCTGACTCTTGTTCTTGGTTTCCCCTCAGCCCCCTGCACTGAGGGTCCTGATACTCGGTGCCCGGGGGTCGGGGAAGTCCTTCCACGGCAGCTGGCTGGCCCGTCAGCTGGGCGTCTTCCACATCCAGTTCAGAGAGCGCCTCCAGGAGCTTATTCTCGCCAAGACCCAGAGCCGGGTGGTCCGTGCCGACGAGGCCGAGCGCCCCGAGAAGGAGGACCCGATGGAAGAGTCCGGAGGAACTGAGGCGCCGCATGAGGAGGAGGAGCCTGAGGTCAGCCTTCACAGATCATGGAGTACTGTATAGTGCAGAACTACTCCTCCTTTAGGGTGTCCTGTGGAGGTCTCCCTATGGCTGTCCCGTCACTGCAGTGGTTGTGAATGAGCCCCAACAGGAACAGGTGACGCTGAGCGAGGACGAGGCGGCCATCAAAGCCTACCTCTCGGATGGGGACCCACTGCCTTCAGAGATACTGGATACCGTGCTGGCCCTGTACTGGGAGCAAGAGCCCTACAGGTAATGTCCCCTCAACCTCCCCCACCCCTCCTCTCTTGGACTCCTCATTCTCATCACCATATGTGTTTCACCATTTTACTTCCAGTCATACTGATGATGGTTTACACAGAACTCTGTGAGTTTCCTGTTCCCCTCTCAGGTCCACAGGCTTCATCCTGGAGGGCTTCCCCCAGAGCCCGGAGGAGGTGACCTACATGGTGGAGCAGCAGCTCTTCCCTGACCTGGCGTTGGTCATGGCGGCCGACCTCAGTCACGTGGTGAAGCATCTGCTGCCACCGCGTCTCCAGGCTTGGAGGGAGCGGCGCGAGCAGCGCAGAGCCCAGCTGCAGCTCGCCAGGGACCTGAAGCATAAGCTTCAGGTGAGCCAGTGGGAGTTCAGTGTGTACCTGTCATTGAAGGAGGAGTGAAGGAGATATTTCTGTGGCCATGTCCACACTAATGCGGATGCATTGAAAAATGCACATGGTTGACGGTCCATCCACACTGAAACTGTTTTGGTCCACCAACACCTGACGTTTTCAGAGACATTTGACAACGTTTGACTCTCCTAAGTGGATCCATTTGGTCACCTGTGCGTCTTCCAGTGTAGGCAGGGAATGAATGATTATGTAAATGGAGCGCTACAAGAAAACACTGTTGTATGGATGTGAGGTAATCCAGACTTGTGTCCTGGGTGTGCCGATCAGAGACGAACCGGAAAGGGGAAAAAGGCTTTTTGTACGGACATACACAGTTTGACTGTGTGGATTAATGGTGCTTTTTGAAAATGCTGCTAAAAGGAGCTCATACATGACAGCAGCATTCTTAGATCGAGCTGGAGTAGCGTGGATATAGCATCTGTCTCTGCTACAGGAGGAGGCCATCATCAAGCGGAGAGCTGAGCTACTCGAGAAGATGACCTTGGAGCTGGCAAGAGGACAATCAGTGAGCATAAAACACACACAAACACACACACAGATTCAAAACATGTGCACACACACACACACAGACACAGAAACACACACACAGAAACACAAACACACACCACAGACACAAACGCATGCAGGAACACACGCACACACACACACATAGAAAACCTGTGCACGCACACAAACACACACACACAATCACACACACATACACAAAAGCACTACCCCCACACAACCAACATCTAAACAGACCAATCCATTTCCTGACCGTCACTCAGCAGAAAAGAGGCAGTGATGAGGAGGAGGATGACGATGAAGACGACAAGTCTGGTGACAACGTAGAGGAGGAAATGGAGGCCATACTGCGGGACGAGTTCCCCCCAGAGGAGGATGAGGACGATGACAGCGGGGGTGAAGAGAGCGAGGAGGCGGCCGCTGAGAGGCTGGAGATGAAGATAGGACTGTGCTTAGACATGGACGACAATGGCCTCTCCGTCGTAACGGTGCAGACCTCATAAACATCTGTTCTTGTCATCTCTAAAGAGCCAGGAAACAATAACAATTTGTTTCTGCTGTCAGGAAATGGTTCATGATGATTTCCTGAAAGATTTATTTTTAATGGACTTGTGACCTCTGGTTTTAATCTTAATGGAAATGTGTTCACTGCACATCAGTGTTGTTTGAATGCAATCAAAGCAGGGCTTCCAAATGACCAAGACACACCAAAGAGCTCTAACTGTTTTTCAAATGTCCTACTAGGAAATCCTGGTTGAACAAAGCATCCCCAACGTGTCGGTCAAAGCAGCGCGGACACTGCAGAGTGTTCGCTCCCAGCTGCTCCAGGTGATCCAGCCCCTGCTGGCTAACAGGGAGTCCCTCTTCCAGAGATGCCAGCCCCTGAGCTACAGCCTGGCCCACAAGCTGCTGCGAGCCTCCTACAAGTCTCACAGTGCCTACCGCTGCTGGGACCCCGTCAAGGTGAGTCCAACGCTGCCTGACTCATTCAGGCATCAGCAGATGTTTCACCTGATGTGTAAAGTATACAAAGACACCAAAAATGGACTATAAGGTACACTTACAAGCGCAGTAGCCGACAGAATTCTCTTTTACAATGTTCTTGGCGTTCACGACTACTGGGGCATCGTGTTGTGAGATACAGGCAAAGTTGTTTCCTTTTAAGTTTTGTAAGAGTTGTTTCTTTACCGAGAGACATATAACTTGTAGTAGTACTTTGTGAAGTCAAAAGATTCACTCAATACAATCACAATCAAATCCAAAAATATATACATTATTACCATAACCTCACTCTGTTTGTGTCTGTCTGTCTCTGTCTCTCTCTCTGTCTGTCTCTCTCTCTCTCTCCCTCCCTCCAGTATTTAGAAGGAGACCTGATCCAGCCAGTCCACACCCCATACGCGCTGCTCTTCCACCACTACATATATTTATTTGCCTCCAAGGCGACCCGCAACACCTTCATGCTCAACCCCATCAAGTACCTTAGGCAGAGCAAGCCCAACCCCTCCCTACCCATTAGAGTGGCTGTGATCGGTCCCCCCAAATCTGGGAAAACCACAGGTTAGAGTCCAGTGTGTCAGAAGCCACCGGGCAATTTAGAGCCCTTCATTTTTCCTTTCTTTCTTTCTTTCTCTTGCCGTCTTTCTTTCTTCTCATGCCAACCCCGTACTCCCTCTCTTCCTGTCAGTGAGCCAGATCTTTGTCAAGGAGCACGGCCTTGCCCGGCTCTCCATCGGCGGGGCCATGCGCACGGTGCTGAGTGCTCAGGGCCACACGGAGCTGGCTGCACAGGTGAAAAGGCACCTCTCCTCGGGCCTCACGGTGCCAGACGAACTGGCGGTCCAGTGCCTGGAGGTGGCGCTGATGAGCCAGGTGTGCAGCACACGAGGGTGAGATGTAGGAGATGTAGGGAGCGGGGTTGTTGAGATATGGTGGCTTTAAGTCTGCCTTAACATTACATGGTAATTCTTCACAAAAAAGGGAATTCTTGAATTTGAAAGAAATGGATAAACAACATTGTTACTGTGTGTGTGTGTGTGTGTGTGTGTGTGTGTGTGTGTGTGTGTGTGTGTGTGTGTGTGTGTGTGTGTGTGTGTGTGTGTGTGTGTGTGTGTGTGGTGTGTGTGTGTGCTGTGTTTCTTACCTTGCCAGCTACATCCTGGATGGCTTCCCTGTGACCCTGAGGCAGGCAGAGCTGATGGAGGCTCGCAGCATCATCCCCATGGCGGTGCTGGAGCTGGCGCTGGACACTGCAGAGGTTCTCAAGAGGGGCCTGCTGGACAAGAGCCGACCCAACAAGTATAGCGCGAACCTCAACAACAGCCGACTCTGACGTCTGAAGTCTTGGGCTGCTAATAATATTTTGTCATGAATGTTACAGGAACAGGATGAACAGTACAGGATTTTTTGAGCTGCTCTGGCAACCTGACTCTCCCTCTTACCCTGCATCCTAGGCCTCACCCGCTGCCCGACAGCTCTGAGATCCTCCACATCCGGAACGCTCACTACAAGCAGGAGGCAGTGGCTGTGAGGCTTCACTTCCAGCAACAGTACGGGAACTGGACCCTGCTGGAGGGGTCCAGGAGCACATGGTGGCTCTGGACCCAGGCTCTGGAGGAGATCCGCCTGGGCATGAATCACATCCACAGCTACTTGGACAAGAGCAGTAAAGGTAAGACTGGAGCGATAATCTATCTATACTAGGGGTGCGCACGGGTACACGTGTAACCGGTTAGTAAATCATAACCGTTTAGGAAAAATAAGTAAACGAAAACCGAAAAAACAAAACAAAACACTGCGCCGCCATTGTTTCAAATGGAATCGCAACGGTCCATACTTTCAACATAAAGTTTACATAATTAGAATTCGAAATTCGTCCCAGCCTTTTTACCAGATACTCTAGGGTCTATAGCATATAACCACGTTTTCTGATTGCAGTTTAATGAAACAGTAAGCTGACAACATCCTAATTAACACCGCAACTGCAAATGAATCGCACAGAGATAACCATGGCAACCGGCTCCATCGGCCCTTCTGTTTCAATGTCAAATGTCAAACTAATTTTCTTTTTGCGATCATTCTGCTTGCGCATCCGCCGTGTTGATAAACAAATAATCCCCGTTTAGCGCGACTGTGATCCACTTTAAAAAGAAAATAAAAAATTCATTAATTAAAGGTTGGGTATGGAATTCTCTTTTTTGGCCATTTTTTTGCAAAATTACTTGAAATCCTTATCATAACCCACTTACAGCCACTGAGTTAGAAGTACTGACATGAAATTTAAACAAGTCAATCATCTGTGGAACGGGCAGGGCTTGAAAAACTCCAGCCAATGATTTCCAGAACCACCGAGTGGCATTGGACAGTACGTACGTCAATCAAACGGTCGTACTGCACTCCCCCTCCCCCGCTCCCCACGCGTGACCCCTTCGTGCACATACTCTAAGCTCGTGACCCAGTGCAAGCTTCTGTTTGTTGTTATCCTGCGGTAGCTACTGGAGCTAGCTAACTAGCTGCTAGCACTGTTAGCACTGTTCGCTCATGCATGATAGCGCGTCCATGTACTTGGAATGGGTGGAGTCAAGAGTCAGTGTTGAAGGAGAGGGGGTAGGACCATTTGAGTTGTGTATTTTTGAAATCTGCTGGCATTTCGCAAATTCCCATACCCAACTTTTAATAAAAAAACGGTTAATCGTGTACACGAAAAAAAAGGGGTAGTGTAACCGTTTACAATTTTTTGTAACCGTTCACACTCCTAAACTATACTTCTGTCTTATCCTTTTGTATTGCTCTTAACCTGATGTATCATGTAGGGCAGGCAGCCTGCATCAACAGACTATGTATCACCCCCAAGGAGCTCCAGGCTCGTCTGGGGGAGTTTGGTCAGTATTGCCCGGTCTGTCTTGCCCTGTTCTACCACTTGGTGGACACTTCAGGCAATACTTTGCTGGCATTGGCAGCTGAATACAGGGCACACTACTACAAGATGTGTTGCGCTGATCACCTACAGGTACATATCTTTTGTTTTCATCATCGCAATAATGCAAAAATGCAAAATGACCAACTCTTGCTTTCTATTTAGCAAGAGTTGGTCTTGCTATTTAGCAGCATGTTATTCCCCATTCAAAAGTTCCACCATGAATAAACCTGATGTGGTTGATCTCTGGTGGCTGCAGAGGTTTCTGACCACTCCAGGTGCGTTTGTTACCCCTGGGTGTCCACACCCCCTCCCACCCCCCCACCTACTGCCCCAGGCGCTGACAGAGAGTCAGGTGAAGGACAGGTTCCCCCTCCAGCTGATGATGAGGGGCTACTGTCCTGTCACTTATCTGGATGGGAAGCAAAGGTACGACCCCCTGGTAGAACACAGCCGCGTATGTCTCAAAGGGGTCAACAGCTTTCACAAAAACGATATTGTGAGGTAGAATTCTTATTCAATCCGTCGATCCTTACCTTAGGTACGAGGCTCTGGTCCGAGGAAATATGGAATTTGCTGTGGAATATCGGGAACGTATCTACATTTTTGAGACAAAGCAAAAGCAGGAGATGTTTTTACGGTAGGCCTATTCATCGGTGTAATGTAACTGTTTTAATGAAATGGTTTTGAAGGTGTACGATCAGCATACATTTATCTGTTATGGATTAAGGCTGCCTGAAACCTATTGGGACCAGAAGCTTCCCCACAGGATGCCTCCTATCTGTGAGCCTTTCAGACTCACCTCACTCCCAATGTTGGGTTACTTGGAACAGGTAAGGACCAAACTCAAACACTCATGAACAGCGGTTTTCAATGCGTTGGATGCAGTCGCCGACCAAGTCAGTCATAGGATGGCCACAATAATCAAAGATAGATATGAATGTCTGTTTCATTGCATCACACTCACATTTCACTCATGGTTTTTTGTTGTCAAGTTACAAATTTTCTAAAACATGCTACAAATCACTGCATTCATTATGCTCCAACTTTATCTTTATCTATATTCAACTGACATTCAAAATGTTGATGTTACCATACCTTGAGTGGCAGGCAGATTAGAAAAGGTTTGCTAGAACAAGTTGCGGATGCCTATAAAATATCCAGCAGATATGGGCTTTGACTCAAGTCTGCTCTTCTTCTCCTTGGTCAGGGGGTGGCTGAAGCCATCATCAAGGCCATGACAGCTGTTGGATGTCTCAAACCAAAGTATCCCTTCCTGAGTTTGAAAACCTCCGCTCTCCTCTACATCCCCTTCTACTTGAAAGGTAAACAAGTCCAATGAAAAAGTGCCCTGATCAGGCATCAAGTATAAATAAATAAAAATAATAATAATAATAAATAATAACTTCTTCCCACAGCCTTTAACCCCCGTAGTTCAGTCTACGTCCGCCAGAAGTACCGGAAGAAACTGGCTTCGTTTGAGGAGAGCTGTGAGCTCATCCCCTACCTGGACTCCATCATGGGGAAGACCTGCACACCTCCCAGTACAAAGCCTGTTGACTTTGATTTTAAACTGCACAGGTTCCTGGCCTTAAAAGACCACCCAGGCACTGCGAGTTTGGTGTAGCATGTATGAGTTACAGTATTGAGGGGTGTTGAAGGATGATATCAACTGGATTGTGTGAAGTTTCTATATATTTCCTGGATTCATTTATGGTTTTGTGCCTGATAAAATAGGCACATTAGGTACAATTATTGCCATTCATTATTCAAAATCATTCAATTTATTTGTTTTTTTTTCTCACCAGACTCTCAACCAAAAATGTATGCATATTCATATGCATTTGCCCTCTATTGATATTAGTATTCCTTCAGTATGGTGTTATTTACTTTGGCCTAGGCCTACTGGTTGTCTTGAGTTACTGGGCTATGAATACAATCCTATTGGTGTATGGATGTGACTCGTACAATACCTTATTTCACCTTTTTCTTTGTTACAAACACAGTTTCATAACATACAGAAGCAGTGGCACTGTAACTAAAGCCCCTTCAAAAAAAGACATACTTGGAAAATACTTTTTTTGCCATCACAAATTCGCACAATAGTCATCCCTATTAAGATACAGGTAAATGAAGGATGGCATAATCATTATGAAGGTATCATAGTATTGCTGAACAGAGAAGGATCTGTAATTATGTTTTGGTTTTCACGGCGCAGATAAGAGAAGAAGCAAGATTCTACGCATGCGCTCAGACATGTCGGTGTTGTGTGGTAGTGGCCCTAATTTATCAAACGAACGTAGAAATTAGTGCAAATCTGAACGCATGATTCATTTTACGATAGGACCCATGTGAGATTTTGTGAATGTGAAACTTTCGTATCACACCAATCCCAGCGTACGAAGGAGCTTGGCGTTGATAAATACGGCGGCTGAAATCAATCGTAATTAACGTAACACGCTCATATAAAAGCACGTCTTCAGAAGTCCAGTTCGCTTTTTCTTTTTTTTTTTCTCCATTTCCGGTTGCACGTGTTGCAACCGGCCCCCAGAAGTCTCGCCCCTAACTTTTATGGCATGGAGAAACGTCCAACGGTAAAAAAGAAAAAAAAAAAAAAGGAGGAATTTTTCGGCGACCGAAATGGAGACACTTACTTGTCTCACTAGTTGATGCGAACCGTCTGATTTTGTTTGGTAGCCTAAAATCTGGCATTAAAGGCAAGCAAAAAAACGCTAATATGGAAGCAAATCACTGTTGCAGTCAATGTGTCCAATGTTCATCGGGCTACGGAAGAGGTTTGAATAATTAATTAAATGTAAAATTTATGTTAAATTGATCCAGCTTAAAGGTTGGGTATGAATACGCTTATTTGGTCATTTTTGCGAAATTACTTCAACTATCATAACCCACACTGAGTTTGAAGTACTGACATGAAAATTAAACAAGTCAATCATCTGTGGAACGGGCAGGGCTCCAAAACTCCAGCCAATGATTTCCAGAACCACTGAGTGGCATTGAACAGTAAGTACGTCAATCAAACGGTCGTACTACACTCTCCCTCCCCCTGGCGTGGCCCCTTCGTGCACATACTCAAAGCTTGTGATCCAGAGCAAGCTTCTGTTTTTTGTTATCCTGCGGTAGCTACTGGAGCTAGCTAACTAGCTAATCCACATTTGGACCTAGCCAGAGCCATAGAGAGAGAATATATCTATCACTCGGACCTAGTACTAGAAGACAACCCTAAACTCCAACCTAGCTAGCCTGGCTCGCTCTCACGCATCTGTGTTCGCGCTCGTGCATGATTGCCGTCCATGTACTTGGAATGGGTGGAGTCAGAGTCAGCGTTGAAGGAGAGGGTGTAGGAACAATTGAGTTGTGTATTTTCAAAATCTGCTGGCATTTCGCAATCCCATACCCAACCTTTAAAACATTTCACCTATGCTATTGTTTGCATTGCGTTAAAGTTAATTTATTTCGAATAAGGTGAAGAAATAATGGTCCGGCATGAAGCTCAGCACCAAAAAACGTGTTGCGGCTGTGAAGCGGGCCCTAAAAGAAACTGGAGGAGGCCGGGTGGACCCGAGCCTTGAACGGACGACATTTGAGGAGCGAGTGGCTGGTCTCATCGGGTCTCCCTCCATTTCGGGCATAAGTGGTGGCGGAGGAGACGCCGATGCAATCCAGACCAGTCATGAAAGTGGTAAAAACGCCTTCGTAATTATTTAAAATATATAGGCCTGTATGTCTACAGCTTGCGTGTTACAAAATAATGGCACAAATAATCTCATGATTGTTTTTTATTTTTAAAGATGAGATGCAAGCAGGTTCATTCCAAATGGGAACAGAGCCAAGCCCAGTTGAATTACTACAGAAAAAACTAACGGATAATGAAACAGAAGGGCCGATGGAGCCGGAACTAGGCCTGTCACGATAACACATTTTTCTGGAATTGCCCCAGAAATTATTGTGATAAGCGATAATATTGCCGTTTTACCACTAATATAATTGATAATGTAAGTACACCCTTTCGAAGATAAAATTTTATTTTTAAAGAACACTGGAACTGGACGTCTGGAAGACATTTAAAATATCCAGAATAAATTAACAAAACAACCAAAAACAATAAATAAAATGGAATCTATTTTAACAAAAAATGCTCAAGGGGGTTTACTTGTTGTGCCCTGTATTTATGAGCCCGAGCTCGATTTCAACCCGACATTTGTTACTTAGGCCTACTCTGCTAAATAAATATAATATATATAAATATATATAATGTATAGAACGCCAGTCATTATCGGGAAAATAAGCCCCGACAGGGCGAACGGGACACCGACGCACAGACGTGTCTTGCTTCGCCCTGTAGGGGCTTATTTTCGATAATGACCGGCGACATTCTATACATTGTCCCGCTTATTACACGGCTACATGCCAAAACAAAAAATAACTTCACATGGTGTGTCTTTTTACAATTTATTCGTTAGCAGCATTCGTCAATCAGCAGAGAAATAGTCGGCCAAAGATGTAGCATCAAGACTTGAACTGATGGTTTTCTTGATTTATTGAAATCCTTCCGTAGTCAACCAATAAACCACCGTAAGAGCTATAAGCAAAGCACAAATACAATGCATTACCTAACTAGCCAGTGTCGTATATTAACCTAGCACAACATTCAGAATATATTTACTTAACACATGTAAGAAATTTCTTGTTACCGCACAAAATCATTTCAATAGTAGGCCTATCATGGTTGTGTGGTCAGCTCCTGCCTCATCAGAAGAAGTTGCCTGGAAACTAAATGCTAAATGGACTATTGCTACTCTGCTTTCCCAATCGCTCTCTGACCACGGGTAAGTGAATCGGAATTACAAGCAAAATTAAGGACATCCAATAGTCCAGTTGCGCAAAAATGAACATCTTGTATCGTCGTTTGATTTAAGAACGGATGTAGTAAGGTTAAAGTTAAGGTAGCCTAGTGCTACTCATGCTAACACGAACGTGAAGCTTTCCCTCAAACTTAAAAACGTATCTAAGTAGCTTTCAGTTGTCACCCTACCACCCCAAATGTAAAACTGACATTTACAAGTATGCAACAATAGTCTAAAGTACTTGGGTATGTGCTTTTTAAATTTATATTTACCATTCAATATTGCAATTGCTGCGGTCAGTCCCATAGAAGAACATGACATCGCGGCATGTTTTGGAACTATACAGGCTTACATGAACCACGTGACCACCCTGCCGGCGGGATCAGAGAGTGTCGCAACTCTTCTCTCTATGGCTCTGATTCCAACTAAGCAGGGCAACGTTTTGATATTGTAATGATCTCGCCGTCGACATAAAGATGTGCATTCATGAGTACTTGAAGGAACTTTAATGTAACAAACCAGGTCACTGGAACCAGTAACCAACGGCAAAAATCCACACTAAACAACCGGTTACCCAGGCAACCCCCCACCCCCAACCCGGTCCCTTCAACCTCCAAGGCCCTCCCCCAGCTGACCTGATGGTTCGCCCCCCACACTGATTGACAAGAAGAACATTGCACAGAGAACAACTGGCATAACGGAAAACGAAATGCAATGCAACACATAACACACAAACTCTTTAAATGTCCCAGGGTCGCTACATTGCCTCCTCCTTCAAAGTTCCCCGTCCTCGAGGGAACAAACAAAGTCCCGGAAGCGACCCGGCGCTACAGGCTCGCTACAGGGGGACAAGCGCCTGGGGGGCGAGAGGGGCCCACGAGTGTCAGGCACCGGGGCGGTGGCGGGGAGGGGGGCCGCGAGGGGGCTGCCTGAGGATGCGTGCCGGGGACCATTCGCACCGGTGCGGGGAGCCGCAGGGCTTGCTGGAGCAGGTTGAGGGGTGGCGGTGCCTTGATGAGGGGCCAACCTGTCTCTGTGGAGGGCCACCCTCCTTCCCAAAGGTGGTTGCTGGACCCTGTACACCAACGCCCCCATTCTCTCCAGGACCCTGCATGGCCCGATCCACTCGCTATCTAAGCTCCCCAGCCTCAAAGTGCCTGCCACGAGAACACACATCATAGTTCCTTTTCTGCCTCACCCCTGCGCTCAGCAGCTGTTCCCTGGCGAAGGAGTGAGCTGTCTCCAGGCAGTCCTGGAGTCTCCTGGCATACTCTGGGCCGGGAGGAACGGGGAGAATCGGGCGGGCGGCCAAACGCCAGGTCAGCTGGGGTGCGAAGCTCCCTGCCCAACATCAGCAGAGCAGGCGTGCACGACGTCGACTCCTGGACAGCTGACCTGTACGCCATGAGCACCAGAGGCAGATGAGTGTTCCAGTTCCGCTAATGCTCAGTCGAGACAATGGCCAGCTGCTGCTCCATACAGCGATGAAATTGCTCCACCAAGCCATCACTCTGTGGTCGCAGGGGGGTAGTATGGGTCTTCTGCATGTTCAGCCTGCTACATAAAGCCACAAAGTTTTTCCCTTGGTCACTGTAGATAGCCTCTGCTGCCCCAAAACGGCTAATCATCCCCCCGACCAAAGCGTCCGCTATGGTCTCTGCCCCCTGGTCAGGCAGAGCGTACGCCTCCGGCCACTTGGTAAAATAGTCCATGGCCGTGAGGACATACTTGTTCCCCCTCTCTGTGCAGGGTAGCCCAGAGACTATCTGCTGCATCTCCCACAGCGCCTGGTCCTCAGCCTCCTGGCGGGCCAAGGGCAGGCGATGCAGGCGCATTCTGATTGGCCTGGCATCCCCAGAGTCGATTTCATGCTGCACCAGGTGCGTCTGACCCACATCGCTCTCATTCAAGGCAAAGCTGTCCTTAAACTCCGCCAGCAGTCGCCACAGCTGCTTCTGCTTTTGAGGGTCTAGTAGTCCATCACAGTGCCCCTGCCAAATGCCCGCACAGTAGACAGCACAGTCTCCTCCGCTGTCTGGGAAGGCTGGGCAGGGCAGGGGAAAAGGCCCAGGCTCATGGAGTTGGGTGTTGGGGTGGCAAGGGGGTAGTCTGTAGGGGCCGAAACATTGACATGAGGGGATGGGAGGGAGGGGGAAGGGTTCTGGGAGGAGGACTGGGTCAATGGACAGGGATCGGGAAGACAGGGTGGTTGGAAGGTCTTTGCAAGGGGGTGAAGGGGGTCGAGGACGTGTGACTGGTCCATCTGGGCTGTTGTCGGTGGGGGCCGGATGTAGGAGGTGTTTGGCGGGAGCATATAGACTGTGGGCCCTCCTTGGAAGCCAATCGCCCCCCTCTCCAGGTCCAGCTGGCAGCCTGTGCACCGCAGGAAGTCCAGCCCTAGGATACAGGGGTCCTGCACAGCTGCTACCCACACTGGGTGGAGGACAGTCTTTCCCCCTACGCAGATGGACAACAACCCCTTCCCTTTCATGGGAGCCCTCTCCCCCACGGAGCTGCACAGTTGTAGGTTCGAGCACTGTCCAGCTTGGCAAAATGTCTGGCCTCACCAGTGTCACTGTAGACCCTGTATCGACTAAAGCCAAACAGGCCACCCCCTCAATAGTGACAGGAACATGACAAAAGTCCCCCGCCCAGGTCCGCCCCACCACGACAACAGGCTTCAAGATGCTGCCGTCTGCTTCTGGGGGGGTTGAGCCCCGCCCCCCCAGCTGCGATGGTGGGCTCCTCCAGATGATGACGGCGGGGGTACGGGGGCAGGGCCTTGCGTCTCCCCAATTACGCGGACCCTGACTCGTTTCCCTAGGCTCTCACATCTTTAGGACACTCTCTGACAAGGTGGCCAGGCTGCCCGCAGCCCCAGCAGACCCTCTGCCCTCGAAGAGACGGGGAGCAGCGGTCCGCCTGCATAGAGACAGCGCGAACGAGTTCAGTGAGCTCGTCCACCCAGGCTTGCTTCTGTGAGTCCTCACTCCTCTCCCTTGCCGATCTCACCATCGGCTGATGAGCAGGATGACTGTCGATCGCACCAGCCCACACCAGCTCCCTCTCTATGGCCATCTCCAAGGCCTCTTGCAAGGTCTGCGGGTGGGCTAGCTGGGTCTGCGTGCATAGTTGTGTAGGGGAAAGGGCCTGGAGAAACTGATCCTGAGCGAGTTCGCTCTGCACGGCTGGCGGCATGTGGGCGTATGCTCGCCGAGACAGGCTCTCAATATTGTTGGCCAGCAGCATCAGCCAAAAGTTCAAATTGCGCGTGGAAAGTTTCCCAGTCAGCCTTACCAGTGTATCTATGTATCTTCATGGACATTGGGCTCGATGTGAGAAAGGCGCCGCCATGTCTGTCGCCATCCTTTGGCGGCCACGGGCAGTCGGCGCTGCAAACTATGCAGGAAAGATAATTATTTTCAACGTCGGCCGGTTCCCGTTGGGTTCTTCCCCTCACCAGAGACCCCCAAAGCTACTCTACACGCCCCCTTGCCATAGTTGTCTATCTCTATCTTCATCCGACAGTCCGCAGGGAGCATTATTTTGTTGTTGAGAAAAAGCGATAACAAAAACAGCGCTAACAGCGATGGCAACTTCAGCCGACTCGCCGAGCAGGACCGAGAAAAAAAAGAATTGTAAAAAGCTTTCACTTCTGACACCAATGAAATGATCTCGCCGGTGACATAACGGTGTTGATTGGATAAATTATATATACTATAATCAGCAACGGTTTGTCAACTTTACCACGGATTCAAAGGGCTATCAGAACAATTAGATGCCACTTCCCGGATGAGCTAACAGAATAGGCTAGCATTTGATATGCTACTGGCAGAGCGAGGAGGGGTGTGCCAAATGATAGGAACGACATGTTTTACTTTTATCCCCAACAACACAGCTCCGGATGGGTCGATGGCCAGGGCGCTGGCAGGGTTACGGTCCCTCAGGTTAGAATTGGCAGAGAAATCTGGTGTTAATGATCCATTCACTGGGTGGATGAAGAGTCTGTTTGGTAGATGGAAGGGCCTGATCCAGTCAGTGCTAGTCGCAGGGATAGTGGCAGTAGCCGTGTTAGTTGTGGTCGGCTGCTGTTGCATTCCTTGCGCACGAGGGCTTCTGAATTGGCTGAGTGATCACCACAGCGGTGGGTGCCCCAGAGGCACCGGGTGCCATCCAGGCTTACCTGGGGACCGAGTATGGACCGGTGAGTTTGAATGAGGGTCCACTGGAGGGGCCCGACCTTATCTAGCTGGAGAAAAATAGAATAGTCCCCGGGGCCCCGTTTTGCACAGCACCGGTAGTTACAATATTCAAGATGCCTGATCTAATTGATTTACAAATCCTTATACAGCCAATTATACCCCCCCACCCAATCACGGCAGCCACTGCAAGCGGGCACCACCACCAACTACAGAGGTCACTTAAGTTCCGACCCAACCCCCTTGGCCGTCACCCCAACACTGAAACCAGGGTGCAGTGCTAGTAACTCCCCTTACACACACAATCACGTCTGAACCAGGCCCAAAAGACTGGGCGAGAGATGAGGCCAGAGTCAACATCATTTCAGAGTGGACTCCAGCCCTGGACCGTGGTATCTGATGGGATTGATAGTGTGATTGTGTTTTTTCCAGGTGACGTTAAGTGATTTTGTGCTACCGAACCGTGGAATAAATATCTGTACCAGGAGGCCATGGTCGGACGTAATAGATTTTGAACATATGCATGTTATGATTTTGTGATTATAAACAAACAAAGGGTGGAGTGGATGGAAAATCGACATGTTGTTACGTTTTTCTTCATAGATTCTGGTTTGTTTACTATTTTGTGTGATGCATAACTTAACTGCCTGCTACTCTCCTTGAGGGTCGTCTAAATTGTGTTCTTATGTCACTTATTTTTGTGGTGTTGACTTTCAATCCATGCTGAAAGTGTACGACTTTGTGTCATAATACACTACCGGTTCAAAAGTTTGGGGTCACACAAACAATTTCATGATTTCCATGGAAATTCACTTATATTGAACAGTTTTCAGCTTTGCTAACATAATTGACCCTTCGCTAAGCCCCTCCCCTAAACAGCCACTGACCAATCCTACGTTAGCAACCGTGTGTAGCAACCGAGAGGTCTGTCAAGCTTTCAGCAGATGCTAATATGCCGAAGCGGTGCGCATATGGGACTTGTAAATCCAACACCCGATACTCTCAAAGTGTCGAAGGTGGTGTCCAATTTTTCCCCTTCTCCAAGCCCAAGACCCCAAGAAGAGAGGTGCAACACGTGGATAAAGCAGTGTGGAAGACCACATCAACAGCTGAATCACGGAAAGATTAATAAAAGAAACGCATGTTATAAGAGCGCCATCATCTGTATTATCATAGTAACAAAAAAGTGAGACTCACAACCAATCAAACCTAAATAATATCCTTAATACATGTAAGTTTACCTGCTCCCTGTGTAGTGGCAATCAATAGGTCTCCGTTTGCGGTCACGTCTGGCTTTTGCGACCACTACGGATGATATGGGCACAGCTTTTATTTTATTACTCCTCGGTTTATGCCATTGTTGTGGCACACTTGTGCAGGACTTCGTTGGGCTTTCTTGCTGTCTGTTTATGAGCTCCAGGGTAGAAGTGTCAAGACGTGGGGTGCCTGACGCTTGCATTGTGACCTATGAGCTTTTCCCTCTATCTTAATGTCATTATTTTGACTCCGCCAGCAGACGATATTGTGGATATATCCCTCAAACGCATACTGCAGACCCTTCTGTCGGCTTCTCTCTGATATATCAGAACCGTTTTTCCAAAAATGTGTGGTGATTTCCTTTGGAAATTGTGTTGATGGTATCATTGAAAACGCCATATTTATTTTGCTAGGAGTGAAAGCTTGACAGACATAGCAACAGTAACTAAGGGGGCGGGGCATGGCGAAGGGTCAAATGCACAAGGATTTTCTAATCATCAATTAGTCAATTAGCTTAACAATGTAGGCCTACTGTTAGAACACAGTCAGTGGTGGTTGCTGGAAATGGGCCTCTGTACCCCTACGCAGATATTCCATTAAAAATCAAATTAACAATGTCTAGAGTGTATTTCTGATCAATTTAACGTTATCTTCATCTAAAAGAACAGTGCTTTTCTTTGAACGGTAGCCTAATGTACCGGTAGATTGGTAGATATAAACTAACTAAATATATCAATATTAAATGGCTACAGCGAATTATCTGAACTAAAATAATAACTTCAGCTCTATCTCTTCAGACATTTGGAGAGGCGTAGCGAATAAAGGATAAACGAAGTTGGAAACAGGAAGCTTTTCAATGAACTCGTGAGTTTGTGTAATTTTGAAACTAGATTGGTCTATGCTAAGAAACGCATTCTTTATTAGTTTGTTTTGACTAATTATTAACACAATTACAATGACACAACACAATGAAGCCCTTACTTTCAAAAATTTAAATAGGATGAAAATGATTCACGACGACGCAGCCGAGTGTAAAGGCTGCTGTGTGTCCAGATTGGGGCCAGATTTACCGCCCAATCTGGCAACCCTGTGTGCGTGGGGTTTCTCTTTGCACCGTTGTGCACTTTTCCCAAGTCCGTAAGTGCTTTGAAAGTGGAGGCTGAATCAGGTGAGCAAGGCACTCCGGTGCATTTTATAGGCACCAAGAACGTCTTTACTGGTACCAAATGTACCTATGCTGCCAACTGCTGTCAGGTCTCGCTGCGTTACATTGCCCGCCAATTTGTTGTTCCGATGGTGTCGTGCTACCGTCAATTCGGTTTTGTGTGTGTACAAATTGTGCCATGGATAAAACAGTGCATTTCCAAAGGTGCATTAAACTGTCAAACTGAATTAGGGACATTAGTTTTGATTTAGAAAGTATTTTTACTTGTATTCGAACAGCGTTAATAACGTATTGGTTCTACATTGCGATAGTCTAGAAGTCGTACAGTCCATGAGTTAGTCTTATCATTTTAGGAAACGATGGCCTATTTTACAACTCTTTTGTCCAACTTGTTGTATTTTGAAACGACCAGGGGTCGATAAAAGACGTTTCTAATTAAAGATAATTTACTTCCGTGTTTCAGGCCACCGTTGCACATTAGGATGGCTCACAGGAGAGCTCCGTCGGAAGGAGAGACTCCGCATAAACGAGTCAGACGTCAGCACGAAGACGCAGAGCAAGAGGACCATTTCAGACCGAGCAACCATCACTCTCAACAGGTACACTCAATGCCGCATAAGTCATGTTTTGTTTAGTTCGTGTTTATGGAGTCCCTTTTTATTTGATATAGGTTGCATTTCCGAATTAAAATCGACCAGAGCTATGTTCAGACCCGTCGCCAGACCTGAGTCTTAAGGGGGGCATATGAAATGCATAGGGGGGCACAATTATTATTAGCCTACAGTACGTATATTTCCTCTATTCGCACAGCACATAATCATCACGCTAAACATAACCAACAGCACTATGACCCGGTAGCCTATAGCCTACAACATCACATCATTCCTCATCATTTAAAGCAATACATTACATAGAAGCAATGCTATGAATATATATCCATAAAACACAGGACTATACAACATATTAGGTGAAAGAGCAGTTAACAGAGGGATATGCATTGCCATCACACACACACACACACACACACACACACACACACACACACACACACACAACACACCACACACACACACACACACACACACACACACACACACACACACACACACACACACACACACACACACTTCAATGTCTTTATTCCGCATTTATAAAATACATTGCAAGGGCACAAATATTTTCAGTTGCTTTTGATGCCCTACATCCACGAAACAACATGTTGTAATGCTTAAGTCAAACATGCACAGAATAGACAATACGTACACATGAGCTTATCTCAATGGGTACAGAAAACACCTCCTCCTCCAAATAGCTCGGCTCTGCCTATAATGGAGGGAGATTGAGCATCATGTTGCAAACCTGCTTTGCCTTACATTTGGACAACCTCATCATTCTCAAGCCTCTGACCACCAGCCTGTGGACATGACCTAGGCTGCCGAAAATAAAAAAAACAATGAGCTGGCATTTGTAGCCTAAACGATATAATAGCTTGCACTATGGTTGGTACTTAACTTGTTTAGTGAGAACGCTTCCTCTAAACTTGAGTTAAAAGTGCAACCAACTTCCCATAAGAAAACCTCTCTACTATCCTCATCAATCACAATGGACATCTGGTGTATTTGCTGTTATACCTTCAAATACATGGGGGTCATTGCATTGAAACATTTCTGGTTTCACACATGAATGTTTGTAGAATAAAACAGAGGAATTAAACATGGGTGACACATCTTTGGTGATAATGTCGACAATTCTGTCATGCCTGGCTATGTATAGTCCTTGGTAAACATTACAGCCGTTTAAAATGTGGGACATAGACTCTATGGTCTGACGCTGTCCATGGTGTAGACAGTGAGAGTCATGATTATTGGGATACCAGATGGACAGATTCAGTTTAGTTGGCAGCACCTGAAGGCGTGCCTTTACCGTAAAAATGAGGATATCCTCATTGATAGCTGCATTTTTCAGAATCGAGTGGGACACAGAGT
This sequence comes from Melanogrammus aeglefinus, assembly GCA_900291075.1. Taxonomy (NCBI): domain Eukaryota; kingdom Metazoa; phylum Chordata; class Actinopteri; order Gadiformes; family Gadidae; genus Melanogrammus; species Melanogrammus aeglefinus. Next base: position 34,163 of record OLKM01001237.1, on the reverse strand, counting down.
GATCAGCCGACTGGAGGCAGGCAAGCTTCCCTTGTAGCCCCAGTCCTGTCCAGCGCTCCTTTCTCTCTTGCTTTCTAAGCGTTAGAAGGTGCGCAGCACGCTTGATGTTCCGTCGCGGCTCACTGTTGCGCGCACATTTATTGACAGGTCCGTGATCACAGACTTGGAGACGCTCACCGTCTCGTTGTCCGCTCTTTTCCACTCCAGGGAAACACCAGTCCAGTCACACAGGTCATTCAGATCGGGCCAGTCAGAGTTTACGCCAAACCCTGGCGCATTGGTGTCCAGTTTACCACTGGGCTTCTTTTTAAACCCGAGGAAGCTGGGGAGGTCGCTCGTTTTCGGGACCTTGCGCCGCTCCAGGTCGAGAATGAGTGAGGCTCTGGCGATCTCTCTGACTGCCTGATCGTCGTCGCTGTTAAGCATTTTTAATAAATGGGCAAGGCGTGTTGGTAATATTATGTCCATTCAATGTCCGTTATCCCCAGCCCCCCCTCCCGCTTACTGTGAAAAATGAAGTCACGGGTTGTGTGTGTGCTCATGCCAAACCACTCTCTCACTCGTTGTACAGTTTTGTTGTTGAGTTCGTACAGTACCTTCTTTGGTATGTGAACATTGGAGAAGAGATGGTGTATTTTCGCCAGAGCAATCTGCCCGATCGCCTCCAGTTTCATAACCAGAGGGAGAGGAGAGGAGTGTATCATATCCAGCCTGGCCATGTAGTCTGTGACAATCTCGTCTACTTGCGCTGTCCACTCCCCGGCGATATTGAATTTATGGCCGAGGTAGCTGTATGTTTCGTGGCGTGCAAAGACTCTGATTGGTACATTGTTTATTGTGAATGTTGGGATTGTGTCTGATTTGGCATGATACCAGCGATTGCCGCTGTCACGTTAAAATTGTACCAGGGGCGAAAATTGTACCGGCCTACGTCATCGTTTGTTTACATCCTGACAATCTGCCCAGCAACAGACGACGCAATGCAGAAAACATGTTTCCAAACGACGAAATAACATAATACAGATAGCGGATCGCTATCTGTATTATGATAGATAGCTATAACAATTGTTTTTACTTTATATTTGTATTGTATTTAATTGTTTAATATCGAAACAATAAAAAATTTGCCCGCGCGAAACGGGTCGATCGCGTCAAATGACAAATGCTTTGCCCGTTGAAACAGGCGATCACGTCAAATGACGTAGGAAGGTTCTTGAAACAATACAGATAACGGATCGCTAGATAACACTTGTTTTTACTTTATATTTGTATTGTATTGAATTGTTTAATCGAATTTAGCTAGTAGACTGAGTGTTTTAAGCAGGTTTCATAGTCTAGCTAGCTGGTGTTAATTCAATTACCGCAATTTAAGATAGATGGATTAGATATATATATATATAGATATAGATATAGATATAGATATATATAGATAGATATATATCGATATAGATATAGATATATATATAATAGATGGGTAGATATATATATAATAGATAGGTGAGCAGGCATTTAGGAACTGTTTTGTTTTTTTCACGTTATCCCCATAACATTTATCCATTACTGTTTAGAGAAATAGAGAAATACATTGATAATATAAATCTTACCATTAATTTCAGTAAGGTAAAGTTGAAAATGAAAAGAAAAGAAGCACAGGCCACATGTGAATAACATTTAATTATTTGCCTCAGATATACAACTAACATTGACAACAATCTTATATGTAATGATCATGCTTCAATAGTTCTTTTCTTTTCATTTTCAACTTTACCTTACTCAAATTAATGGTAAGATGTATAGTATCAATGTATTTATCTATTTCTCTAAACAGTAATGGATAAATGTTATGGGGATAACGTGAAAAAAACAAAACAGTTCCTAAATGCCTGCTCGTCTGTCCGTCTGTCCGTCTGTCCGTCCGTCCGTCCGTCCGTCCGTCCGTCCGTCCGTCCGTCCGTCCGTCCGTCCGTCCGTCCGTCCATCTTAAATTGCGGTAATTGAATTAACACCAGCTAGCTAGACTATGAAACCTGCTTAAAACACTCAGTTTACTAGCTAAATTCGATTAAACAATTCAATACAATACAAATATAAAGTAAAAACAAGTGTTATCTAGCGATCCGTTATCTGTATTGTTTCAAGAACCTTCCTACGTCATTTGACGCGATCGCCTGTTTCACGGGCAAAGCATTTGTCATTTGACGCGATCGCCCGTTTCGCGGGCAATTTTTTTTATTGTTTCGATTAAACAATTAAATACAATACAAATATAAAGTAAAAACAATTGTTATCGCTATCTATCATAATACAGATAGCGATCCGCTATCTGTATTATGTTATTTCGTCGTTTGGAAACATGTTTTCTGCATCGCGTCATCTGTTGCTGGGCAGATTGTCAGGATGTAAACAAACGATGACGTAGGCCGGTACAATTTTCGCCCCCGGTACAATTTTAACGTGACACCGCCACTCCTCCTCTCATAAAAGACAGCACATTTTGATTGTTTCACCTGTAGTCCAGACCACTCTAAAAAAGAGTCAGTCTTGGAAAGCATGTCTTTTATAACGCCTTCGTGTCGGGAACATACTACCACGTCGTCTGCGTACCCCTGCACGGGGTTGGGGGAGTAGGTGTTAAGGGGCGCACACTGGCACATCCACCGTATCCATCGATTGCCAGCACAAAGTTCACCGCGCTCCACGAGCAGCCTGTTTTTATACCCAGTTGTAATGGGATTGGGTCCGTGAGCTGTTTGCCGCATATCACTTGGATAAAGGAATCCTTATAGACGTCTTTGACTATACACCTGAGGCAGATGTATTTCTTCCAGGGATTTAAACATAATGTTGTGCGCCAGGGTTCCAAATGCGTCACGGAAATCTAAAAACACTGCGTAAAAGCGGGATGAATCGTGTTTAAAATCATCAATGCCGGTCTTAAGGCAAAAAGTATGTTCATTCATCCCTTGCCTTTCTATGTAGGCTTTCTGCTTTGTGGACAGAATATTATTTTCCACTAGCCACGGTAGAATACGGGAGAGGAGGCATTTCATGAACACCTTATAAACGGTAAACGAGGGCCCCTTTCCATGAGTCGGGTACTCTCTTGTTCTCCAGACATACATTAAAAATTGTTGTTACTGTACGTTCACACCAAAAGCGAATTGAGCGACCAAATCACCGGAAGTCATTCACTTTGTATGGGGTCTAGCGACCAGAGCGACCCAAGCGTCCAACGCTACCAGCGGCAAAAGTCTAGCGACCAGAGCGTCCAAAAAAAGTTGAAAATGATTTAACTTTATGCAAATTACTATGACGCGTATCAGCGACCAAATACTGACAGCCAATCGGAAAGTAGACGTTCTTTGCTTGCGTGGATCCCGGGGAACACCGAACACCGGCACTTTGGTTCCTACCTAATTTGTTTGGTTCCTTCCTACTGTCTTCACAAAATGTCAAGTGAAAGTTTAATCGCGGCTGTAGGGCACCCGGTGTTGTACGATCCAAGCCTTTTTCACTTCCGAGATCGCAACAAAAAGGCTCTGGCTTGGGCAGAGGTGTCACGCGTGGTTGGTTGGTTGGTCTGGTCAGTTAGTTAATGAAACGTTTGAGATTATTGTAAAATAGGCCCGATACATGCCTGTTAACCGAGATCCTAGCACACTAATCATCCTTGCTCTGAATGGGAGGAACTCGTTTTCAAATATCGAAAATGCATTCGTTGGGCATAGAAATAATACGTTGTGCAAGGAATAATACACGCATAGTCCTAATAATGCAATAATAATGCAAATGAATAATTCTTATTAGTAAGTTAATTAATTAATAAGGCTTATTTATAGAAAATCTTTGCGCTCTAGAACGGTCGCATTAAGCGGGATCATTTTCATTTGCTCTCCGTACCCCCAATCTAACAAACCAATCGCGTGGAGTCATGCTGTAAACAAAACACGTTTTGTTTAATCGGCAAGACAAGGGATAAATGACAAGGGATATATCTCTTGTCTTTTATCCCTCTACTCCCTCTATTCCCCACTATTCACGGAGCCTGAGGTGAATCATTTTGAATTAAATAGTCTAATTTGACTTGACTAGGCGATCTATCGGATAGTCAAGTCTTTATTTATTCCGAACGACACAAATCGTCTGGAATTCATAGGTGATTCGGCTCACAAAGGACAGTAGCCTACAAGACCACAGAGAACAAGGGAGACAAGTCTGATTGGACATGCGCAAAATACTTCACATTAAAACCAGACACCCGTTGATAGATAGATAGACAGATAGGCCTAGATAGATGGATAAATATGTTCCATTATTCGCCTTGTGGAGCAAGTCAGTCCTGTGCCCGTATGCAAACTAGCCATGTGCGCCAATGTAAGCGAGGGAGCGACAAATGAGTGCAGATCATGATTTGCAGATGAAGATCAGTAAAACACATTTTAACTAGACTACTAAAGCACGCAACGTTTTTTTGGTCTCGGTTGTAATTACATTTCAGGAGTGTAATCACTGTCGAAGCACGTTATCCAACAAGCAAAACAGTCTCTGCAATATAGCCAAGTTCATGCTTTGATACGGCTGTCTGGTCTAAAAGCATACGGCTCCTTTAAATGCATATGCAAATTTGAATTGTACGTCATGAGCGACTTGGGCGACCAAAGCGAACAGAAATATTCGCAGCGATTTTTATGAGCGACCAAAGCGTCTTTGGTCGCTTTGGTCGCTTTTGGTGTGAACGTACAGTTAGAGTCCTATATGAGTTTGTGCTTTTGAGTGTTTCATACGTGACCCCATCTACACCACTTGCTTTATAATTAGGTAAACTGTCAATTACCTTTTTCACCTCTTCTTCGGTGAAATGTGCAGTGTTTAGTAGATGCTCTGGTTCGGATGATGGTATCAGGCCCGACCAGGGTGGGGGTGGCAGGGGGGCTGCAGATGAAGTTTGGCCATTCCCTTGGCATTTATCCTCATAGTAGGGCTGTATGTGTGCGATTTTACTGGAGCAGGGGGGCGGGCGGGGTACTCGCTATTATTCAGAATGATTTGTATCGCTTTTGTTCTTCTGTTTTGCCACAGATATGAAAGTTTATTGCGTTTTTACTTTCCTGGAATGTCGGCTTTGTACAGCCCCAAGAGAGGGCTGGATTATTTCCCTTACAAAGAATATCCCTTACAGGAAGCGAGTGAAGCTAATGTTAATTCCCCAGGGAAGGTTTGGCCCACTGGTAGTTTCTTCAGGATGCGTGCTGTGTATTTCCAAAAAGGCTCTCCATATGATAATCCACTGAATATGCCATTCTTGTAGAATACGCCGTTGAGAAGTGATATTAGTCTCATCCACTTGCCTGGGCCTGCTGACGAAAGGAAGTGCCGTTTTTGCTGCACTTTCTTTGTATCCAACGTCTCTCTAAACGCCCTTTCCGCCATTTGGAAATCATTCCAGTGATGTTCAGTCAGTGGTCCAGAGAATGTTGAAATGTCTGTGTAGGGATTTAATCCACCCATAGCGTCCAGAGTAGGGTCGTGGACAGCCCATGCTTGTTGGTAGATCCTGCCGCTTTTCAATGCTTGTTTGTAAGCACCCCTTAACGCCGACACGGCGCACATGATAGATCAAGTCTGCAGAACATCTCAGCAACTGACTACATTAACGGCGGCAGTTACGACGGGTGCAGTTGTTTAAGTTTTTACAAAAACAACATTGGCGTCGATCGGTGCTTCAACCGTGACCGGCGCCGGTATGTGACGTCACACACACACACACACACACAGAAGCAATGCTATGAATATATATCCATAAAACACAGGACTATACAACATATTAGGTGAAAGAGCAGTTAACAGAGGGATATGCATTGCCATTACACACACAGACGCACGCGCACGCACGCACGCACGCACACGCGCACACGCACACGCACACACGGTAGCTTAGTTTGAGTGGAGTCAGCGCTGTCCTCCCTCCCTCCCTGTCCTCAGCGGGAGGCGGCGTTTCTCCGAGCTGAACCTCCTCATACCGCGCCGATGCTCTGAGAAGACGTTTTTTCAGCGTGGAAAATGAGTTTTCACACGTTGCTGTGGAAGCTCCTAAAGTTAGGGCAAGGGTGTAGGCTGTGAGAACAGTCGGCATATCCTGGAGTGCACGGTTGAATGTGCTAAGGATGTTGGCTATTTTCTGTCTTCGGGGGGAATCGGGGTGTCATTAATTTTCTTAACCAGGAACTCATGAGCCACAGTATGTTCAGATTCTGACACATCAGTTCCAGCTCATAGCAGGAGAGGGGTTACCTTTGGTGGGTCCAGGAAATTATCTGACTGATTAGACTGTTGGTGGGCTTTTCAACACTTACGAATATCCATGATGAACTAGAAATGAAAGTAAGCTAGCAAAAATTCATCCAGCTTCACTTCAAAATGTGCGGTAACTGTTAGCGCTACATTGACGTAGTTACGTAGGCCTACGTAGCCTAGATCAGCAGATTTAATAGCCCGCCAAAGACGTTGACGTCGCTTAGCAACCGAAGACGCTGGGGTTGACAAGTTACCGGACTACTTGCGGAGTGATACCAATGACACCATTAGAGGCAAAAAATCATTTGTTTACCTTTACTTGACAGCGGCCAATTATACTTTGCAACGGTGAATTATCAAATATAATTCACAGCCGGAAGTTGTGAAGGGCCCATGCAAGTGAACGGAGCGTTAATAATATACAGTTGCAAGAAGAAGTATGTGAACCCTTTAGGATTACTTGGATTTCTGCATAAATTGGGCATAAAATGGATTTTAATCTTCATCTAAGTCAAAACAATAGACAAACAGTCTGCTTAAACTAATACTGCACAGAAAATTATGTTTTAATTTTTTTATTGAACACAACATGTAAATATTCACAGTACAGGGTGGAAAAAGTATGTGAACCTTTGGATTCAATAACTGGTTGACCCTCCTTTGGCAGCAATAACCTGGGATGTCTTGTGTGAATTGCTCTCTTGAGGTCATGCCACAGCATCTCAACTGGGTTGAGGTCAGGACTGACTGGGCCACTCCAGAAGGCGGATTTTCTTTCTGTTGATTTACTTTTATGCTTTGGGTCGTTGTCCTGTTGCATCACCTATCCTCTGTTTAGCTTCAGTTGGCAGACAGATGGTCTTAAGTTTTCCTGCAAAATGTTTTGATACAATTGGGAATTCATTTTTCCATCGATGACGGCAATCCGTCCAGGCCCTGAGGCAGCAAAGCAGCCCCAGACCATGATGCGCCCTCCACCATATTTCACAGTTGGGATGAGGTTTTGATGTTGGTGTGCTGTGCCTTTTTTTATCTCCCACGCATAGAGTTGTGTGTTCCTTTCCAAACAACTCAATTTTGGATTCAATCCGTCCACAGATATATTTTGCCAGTAGTGCTGTGGAACATCCAGGTGCTCTTTTGCAAACTTCAAACGTGCAGCAATGTTTTTCTTTGACAGCAGTGGCTTCCTCCGTGGTGTCCTCCCATGAACTCCATTCTTGTTTAATGTTTTCCTTTTTGTAGATTTGTCAAAAAAAATGTTAGCATGTGCCAGAGATCTTTGTAAGTCTTTAGCTGACACTCTAGGATTCTTTTTCACCTCATTGAGCATCCTGCGCTGTGGTCTTGCGGTCATCTTTACAGGACGACCACGCCTAGGGAGAGTAGCAACAGTGCTGAACTTTCTCCATTTGTAGACAATCTGATACTTTTGTAACCCTTTCCAGCTTCATGTAAGTCAACAATTCTTGATCGTAGGTGTTCTGAGAGCTCTTTCGTGCGAGGCATGGTTCACATCAGGCAATGCTTCTTGAGAACAGCTAACTCAAAACTGGTGTGTGTTTTTATAGGGCAGGGCAGCTTTAACCAACACCGGCAATCTCATCACATTGATTGGACTCAAGGTTGGCTGGCCAACCAATTACCTCTTGGAGAAGTCATTAGCCTAGGGGTTCACATACTTTTTCCACCCTACACTGTGAATGTTTACATGTTGTGTTGCCAAAAAAAAATGGAAACATATAATTTTTTGTGCAGTATTAGATTAAGCAGACTGTGTTTGTCTATTGTTGTGACTTAGATGAACAGCAGAACACATTTTATGCTTAATTTATGCAGAAATCCAAGTTATCCCAAAGGGTTCACATACTTTTTCTTGCAACTGTAAATAATAATATAAAATAAAATATATATATATATTTTTTTGAGATCTTTGCCTAAATTGGGGGGGCACAGGGATTGTGGGGGGCGGGCCCGGCCCCCTATGGCCCGCCCATAGCGACGGGCCTGGCTATGTTGCATATGTTGTTGAGTTGTGAAGCTTCCTTATCCCAATTTCTTCCAGCAACGTTCATACCCAGAGAAATTTGTGGTAGTTTAAACAGTAACGGACTAGTGATGGGTCGTTCGCGAACGAGTCGTTTTTTTCTCCTGCGCTACGGGTGCTACATGCATTCATTCTACGCGTGCTATGCGTGTCATGGCGCATGCATGGCAGCCAGCAACGATAGAATATAAAATGGATGTAGCATCCGGGCAGACCTCAGTTATTCCAATTGCATCCTTTATGCGAGTCGCCATCTTAGTTTGACTCGTCATAGTTTGACTCCGCCTCATTTCCATTAACCAAAAAAGAGCATTGATCTCCCGCCCCCCCATCAATGGGGATACGCCCATCTAGGTGAGAACTAGCCTCCAAGTCGAGGTGAGAGTCAGCGGCTAACTGTCACTCAAGAGGCCGTGCCCCTAATTATTCATACATTTTAACCTCCAATAAAATAAAAACTAGCCTCCTAAAAAAACTTCACCCCCCTCAGTGTTGTCATGGAGATATGAACTAAACATAACGACTAGAATGTTTTTTTGGACCAGGTTGTAAATAGGTTTAATAAGACTGTGAAAACGGCCTGTTTAACATGTGAGTCAACGAAGAATTACTCCCTTTTGGTACCACCTCGTAGTGGCCACCCGGTGCTACCGCAATGTCTGTCACTTCCGCATTGGATGCTGGTATATCTCGCTGTGGTTGGGGCTTGCCAGCAACCGATCATGAGAACAAGCAGCGAGGGGCGGGGGATTTCGATGCGCGACACACGTTGCCTGTGACAGCGCCGCTCGCGCTCGGCATAGGCGACCTAGGCGATCGCCTAGGGCGTAAATGTGCTGGGGGCGCCCTTAATTAGTCAATAAAAATATACAAAACAAATGGAGAAGGGAGGGGGCGCGGGAGCGACTCCTAGGGAGCAACGAAACCGTCGCAGTAGTACGCAGGACAATGCAACAAGCCCTGATCGCGAGTGATTTCTAACCGTTCTCAATTGTGGAGGACAAGGGATTCAGAAGTTTCACACAGGCACTCAATCCCATGTATGTTCCCTCAAGCAGGAAAACACTCAAAAAATGATTCCAAGAGTCTGTATGACCGTCGGAATTACGGCATGGCACCATTATAAAAAGGTATACGTAAGCGGTAATATGAAGAACCGTTTGGGAGCCGAAAGAGCAAGCTCTTGTTGGTGGGCCGTTCCAAGAAATCCGGCTCGCTAAAAAGAGCCGAAATTCCCATTACTATAACAGACGTTGCATTGGTCGCATTTCCTGGGATTTGGGGTGTTGTTGTGGGTAGATGGTGCTTCCACACGCATACAATCTTTGAAATAAGTCTGTACATGATTTTTTTGAGTGAGATACACATTTCTGGAAGCAGCCCGCCTCCTGCTACCAAACGAGCAAGTCAGTTTCGGCAACCCATCCCACGTAGGAAGGAGGCACATTTGAATATTACCTCCCACTTCCCCACTCCCATCCAATTAGAGCATCGCTAAGATTTTGCTCGGATCATGGACTTCAGAGAGTCAATGCCAAAGTTCCTTCCCCCCAATTCTTCTCAACCATGGCCGCGATATCTCCCACTACGAGTCTTTACTTGTGGAAGTACCAGAGACGTCAGACACAGTCTTTATTATTCATAATATCATCCGAGGCGCACATGATATTTTATAATGTATAAATACCCGTCTATAATATTATTATGTTACATAATTTAGGCTACTTACTTGGGACGAGGAAACAATGCATTTCAAAAATAATACACGCACGCACAATTACCGATATCAACAGAGCTTCATACAGATGTATATTTTTTCTTTGCATGTAGCGTGTTGCGCCTCCCCTGTGGCTTTTTGGCGCCCCCAGGGGAGGCGCGCCTCACCTATTGAAAACCGCTGGCGTATGCCCTCATACATTTTTGAAATCACATGCTGGATGCTTTATTCTTTTTATGTGTTTTTTAGTTAATGATCGGGCTATAATAAGACCACGTTGGCTATGCAATCGCGGACAAATATGATGCCCTGCAATAGCCGCAATTATTCTCACGCACCATGATGAAGGAACAAATGTGTGGTAGGAACTAGGAAATAAAGTTCTAGCGTATGTTTACTGGGACCCACGCCGGTGAGAGACATCTACATTCCGATTGGCTGGCAGTCATTTACAGCCAAAACGCTACTAGCTCATTTGCATAGAGTTGAGCTGTTTTCAACTCTCATTTACAGCTTTAAAGCTATCGCTCAAGCGTTTTATCGCTCATGTCTAATAGAAAGTGAATGGGCGTTTATCGCTCAAAACGCTTTACGACTTTTGGTGTGAACGCACAGTTACACACTTGATTACATTGCTGCTTTAATCCGGTCACTTAACTCATTAGCCACCAACTTCCTGGGAAAAATGAGAAACCAGTCATGCATTGATAGGATATTTCAAGATCAATCTAGTTTACCACTATGTGCTCTGACAAGCGGCTCATGCCAGCTATCGAGCCAATTCTGTATCTCCCCACGTATAGTTCACACTTGGGCTGGTCATTATTGTTTATTTGTTTCCGTCCAGAAAACAAAGCCATCTGCGATTTATAGTGTTTTCAATACCGTACATAAAAAAATATAGTATTTGAAATGGTTAAATTCTTATTTCATTGATCAGCTGCGGCATCGTTTCTCCCTTGCTTTATCTCTATCACCGACACATGGACAACAGACCTGTCTGTGAAGAGCCCCTCCTTTCCGTGCACGGAAGGAAGGATTGTTGTTGGCTTTTCCACAAGGAGAAGGCATTAATTGAATAATTGTATCTGTTTAAAGGGCTCAAAACTGCGATTAATTATGTTGATGTAGGATAATTTTGTGGGATTCTCAGAGCTTGTAAAAACAAAACAATAATTATATAAAAGGGTTCTCCCCAACAATGCAATAATGTAAAGCGGATGCACACAGAACGAGCCGGAGCCACGGAGCATGTGACTTGCTCTGACTGTGACTTGTTCTGTGTCTAATATGGTGGTGTAATGACGTTAATGGGTGCTCTCATTGGAACCAGAATCCATAATTATGTTCCAGATAAGTCACATCTATAAAGGTGATTTGTACACTGTTGAAGTTTCAATGAAATTGCACTGTTGCACTAATGCTGATAGAGCATACAAACAAAACGGACTATTCTGGATGACCAATCACCCCTTTAAGAACAAAAACAATTTTGTTTTTGTTGATAAACCGTTTGTGGATCTGGTGGTGCAAAAGAAAAAGACCAATCAAAACATTTTACAATTTATTTCTAGTGAGTTCATCTGTTCAAATGATTTTGCATTCATGAATGCTACATGACCAAAAGCCATGATGACTGTGGCAAAATGGGGTGAGAGCAAGTTTGTTAGGGGCCACCAAATAAAAAAGATGGTAATAGAACGTCTTGGTCGTGATCCTTTGTTTCATTTGCGATCATCTGTATCTGTCCTGTAAGACATGTTAATGGTAAATGTGTTTTTGGTGCTCAACTCCAGAGCACGGCTGAGGAGGGAGAAGCAGGCATCGTGGAGAGCATCACCCTCAAGAACTTCATGTGTCACACTCTCTTGGGCCCGTTCACCTTCGGCTCCAGTGTCAACTTCGTCGTTGGCAACAATGGAAGTGAGTGCAACCACCGTTTACAATACGTGTATGACTCGTAGCGAGGGATTCACGTTATCTTCAACCAAACGGATGTGTTCTTGTGCGTCAGGTGGAAAGAGTGCTGTCCTCACGGCGTTGATCGTAGCCCTTGGCGGGACTGCCCAGGCCACCAACAGAGGCGCTTCTCTCAAGGGTTTTGTTAAGGAAGGAGAGAGGTAAAGAAAGTGACGCAGCTCTCCAAATAATGGGAATCAGAATGCAAAATGACATTTTTTTTTTATTGCCAATTTCCCACTTTGTGATGCCCCGGGAGATATGTTGTAATGTAAACTCCTCAATCAAACGTAAAAATAGCGTAACCTAGGCTAATCCAAACCTTTTTCTGTCTCGCATGACAAACGCTGTTCAAAGATGACAATGTCTCCACATAAGATAAGATCTACTTTATTCATCTCAGCAGAGAAATGTAGGTGTTCCAAATCCATAACACTTCACTCTTTCCATCATTGTTTAGTGTGATAGCCGGTCAGCGCTGGTCCCAATTGGTTAGGGTCTTTACCACGTGACAATCCATACACTGCGTACTCCGCTGTCCTCGGGTTCCCCCACAGAACAGGAAATTACAGTCTCGTAAATCTAGAAAAGGTTTTAGTATTTGAGATTTCGGATAGGTGTAGCCCAGATCAGAACTGGGTGAGTAATCAGATTATCCACACCACAGGATCTTGTAAAAAAATTGACAACCATTAAAAAATCAGGGCTTTGCTGAAGAGTCAGAGGGGGAATCGGGCACAAAGGGGGCAATTATCCTGTATTTTGTACCCAGCTTGATGTTCATTGTTCTCCCAGTTCTGCCGAGGTGTCGGTCACTCTGCGGAACACAGGCCGAGACGCCTACAAACTGGAGGATTACGGGCAAGCCGTCATCATAGACCTGAAACTCACACGAGATGGAATGAGGACCTTCAAACTGAAGAGCAAATCGGGTAACGACAAAACTATAACTAACTATAAAAAATATAGGCTTAGAGATGTATGTTTGTATTTGCCATACACATCTGTATAAAGCATGCACTACAATTTCCACAGCTAATACCAAATTCTGATCACCACTGTTTTAGTGTGGTGATACTAAGAAGTCAAAACTAATCACAGAGTGTGTAACTTCCTGATCGTGGCAGTTTTGCACCAAAATATTTAGCATTTAAATTCTCCCCTGATATAGGCCAAATCGTGTCGACCAAAAAAGAAGAGCTCATGTCAATTCTGGACAATTTTAATATTCAGGTACAATACTGTTTTCATACTCTTTATCTCAAAAGGCACGTTCATTTCTGAATCCAGATTCACTAGTTTGTTTTTGGCAATGTATTTTTTAGGTCAACAACCCTGTGTCCATCCTCACCCAAGAGATGAGCAAACACTTCCTACACTCTAAAGGAGAGGGGGACAAGTACAAGGTAGAGTGACATATTTCATATAAATTAGGTCACACATGTCATTGCTCTGCGTTGACGCTGGAAGTGTTTCAGACTTCATTTTATTGAACATGTGAATACGAATATAGGATTTAATTGCTTGTACAATTTTCCTTTTTTTTCAGTTTTTCATGAAGGCCACTCAGCTGGAGCAGATGAAATTTGACTTTATATCCATTAAAACAGCCAAGCAGTATACTGAGGAAAAAGTGTCGCAGAATGGGGAGGTGAGCACCTAACCATTTAATCAGAACAAACAACCGGATCCATTTCTTCATGGCCGCGGAGGAGGTACCTTTGTCCCGTTGGGCTCTGTGTAACCCATGAAGCCAGGACGGCGAGTCCAGCCACATCCACCCGGTGCTCAGTGGTGTATGACTGCATTACAGTGTCTGCGGGATCTGAAGAAGACATTCCAGGAGAAGGAGGACAGCTACAAGAGCTTGTCTTCACTGGACGACATGCAGGCCAAGCTGGAGGAGCTGCAGAAGCAGATGGCCTGGTGCCTGGTAAGACCACCCTGTCTCCTCTCTGGTCCCATGTGTTAATTTGTCATCCTGCTGGTCAGTAGATGGATACCTTGCAGTAGAAAGGGGCCCACTAGCTTGTGTAAAGTGCAGGTGCTGTTGTGTGGCAGGTGGCTGAGATGGAGGCAGAGCTGCTGCCCATGCAGCAGAAGCTGAAGTCGGACCAGCTCTCCACACAGAAATTCGATGACAAAGTTGAAGAATGGAAGGTACGACAATAGCTCTCATGGCACTATTCAATAAATAAAAGCTATTTATTGATTAACCATATTGCCTTTGAATGACTCATATTGTTGTTTCTGCTGGGAAGATTCTGCCATGTGTAACCCAAGTTTGTCCTGGCGTGTGTGTGTGTGTGTGTGTGTGTGTGGGTGTGGGTGTGTGTGCACTCAGAACAAGGTCACTGAGGGGGAGTGGAAATACAAGCAGATTCACGACCAGCTGAACGGCCTAACAGTGCGCATCCAGGAGCTGCAGCCCAAGTCCACTCAGCTGAAGGCGGTGGCCCAGAGGCAGGACAGCCTATGCAAGGCTGGAGAGGTCAGTACTGAACCACACCTGCTAAGGCTGGGCTCTCGAAACGGGGATCCGTGTTTTTCTGACTGTCAGACTTTTCCAAATTTGTGACGCATGTTTATCCGTCAAACACAGTAGCATCCAGCTGCAGATTATGGGCTGATTATAGTCCCACGTTCATGCAACACAAGGCGATTACGGACCCTGTTGCGTCCTTGGACCCTCCTTGCATCCACCGCAAGGGCCTGATGTGTAACCTTCCGTCGAGGCGACGCAGTGTCTATGTGGTCATTATGTTGCGTGAACGTGGAACCAGGAATCAGCCATCAACAGTTTAGCCGCCCGAGTTTTCAGTGTGTGTGTGTGTGTGTGTGTGTGTGTGTGTGTGTGTGTGTGTGTGGTGTGTGTGTGTGTGTGTGTGTGTGTGTGTGTGTGTGTGTGTGTGTGTGTGTGTGTGTGTGTGTGTGTGTGTGTGTGTGTGTGTGTGTGTGTGTAAGGTGACCTTTCATCTATGCGAGAAAAGCTTGAAGATCCTGGAGTCGGACAGGGGCCAGCTGTGCTCACGGATCAAGGAGCTCAAGCTCAGGTACTTGTAGGTTTTCCTTTCCCGATGTTGCGTGAAACTCGGAACGGTTATTTTTTGTTTGTCAGCTCCTCATCGGTGCAGTTCATAACACCTGATGTCTTTGTTGTTTGGTTCAGCATCAGCCAGGCCACCGGAGCAGAGAGTCAGCTGAAGGACCAACGCATGCAGGAGCTGCAGGCGGAGCTGCAGGATCTCAGCCATCAGGACTCCACCCTGGGCCAGCAGATCGAACAGTACCAGCAGGCCACCAACCGGGCCAAGGAGGAGCTCGGAAAGCTCAGGTAGCCCCCCAGACGCTCAGCAGTTCATGGGTGGTGTTGTTGAAGATAGTGGTTACCCTTTCTAGCTGTCTAAATTGGGATCTTCATTTTGACTCAGTTTTAGTCTGATGCCATTTCAATGCTCCAAGCTAATGTTTTTTTCTCTGCATCTAAAGGAACGAGCAGAGCTTTCTCCAGAGGTCCATCGACGCCAACAGGAGGAACCTGCAGACGCTGGAAGCCAGCAGCTCCAACCGGCTGAGGCGCTTTGGCGAGCACATGCCCGAGCTGCTCAAAGCCATCCAGGATGCCCATCGGGCCGGCCAGCTAAAAGAGAGGCCCCGGGGCCCCCTGGGTAAGAGGTTCATATTGACTGGGGGAGTGTGTTCATCATGTGTTGTGGTTTTGGCCTCAGATGTCCCCCGTTACCTTTGTAAAGGATCACTCGCTCAATGGCCGTCTCGCATACAGCTTCACTTTGAAACCTTCAAGCATGAAGGTGGTTATTGGACGAGGCAGCGGCGGTTTCTGTAATTGGCCCTTTTTGGACTTGGCAATGATGTCTCGATCAAGTCTCTGCACTGCCAAAAAGAACCTCATACAAACGAGCACGTCAAACACTCACTTTATTGTTCTGTTTATATTGGGGTTATTCTGTACTCTACGCTTTGTTTTAACTGCCAAATGCTAACCTTGCATTCGCTGAAGGTGCTGCTCAGCGATATTGTATCCCGTGATGGGGGTGGGACATGTTCTCCAGCATGGATGATAGCTTTGCTATCACCCTTCGGTCACCAACCACCTCCACTGTGTCGAGCGAGCACCCCAGGACAGAGCTGGCTCTCTTAATGAGTTTGTTCAGTCTCTTCCTGTCAGCAGCAGTGATGCTGCTGTTCCAGCACACCACACCAAAAAAGATGGCTGATGCCACCACAGAGTCCTAAAAGGTCCTGAGTTTCTTCAGCAGAAAGGGTCTGCTTCTGTCCCTTTTTTTGCAGAGGGCGTTGATCATCTCGCTACAGTCCATTTTGTTGTTACTATAGGCCCTGTATGAGTCCAAAGACTCAATGTCGAATCCCCTGGATTCACAGGTGTGGGTGGGGGATGTTTACGCCTGCGGAAAGTCCACCACCAACTCCTTTGTTTTCCCCTCGTTGATCTGGTGGTGGTTCCACTGGTACCAGTCCACAAAGTCCCGGGTTAGTCCCTTGTACTCAGTGTCGTCCCTGTCCCTGATAAGACAGACGACCGCAGAGTTGTCAGAGAATTTCTGGAGCAGTGTGAGAAGTTGTATGTGAAGTCTGCAGTGTAGAGGTTGAAAAAGGATTGTCTTGTGGCTCTGTGTGCAGGATACTGCATCAGCCTGAAGGACCCCCAGATGGCCCTGGCGGTGGAGGTTTGCCTGAAGGGTCAGCTGCAGGCCTTCGCCTGCGACAACCACAAGGACGAGAACGTGCTGCAGGGCTTGATGGCTCGGGTCTTCCCCTCCGGCCACAGGCCCGGCATCATCACCAGCCGTTTCCTGGATCACGTCCATGACACCAGCAGTAGGTGAGAGCTTGTTAAAGGGCAGCAGTAGCTCAGGAGGTTGAGCGGGTTGACTGGTAACCGGAGGGCTGCTAGTTCCATCCCTGGCTCCCCCTAGCTGAGTGTCGAGGTGCCCCTGAGCAAGACGCCTCACCTTAATTGCTCCTGACGAGATGTCTGACGCCCTGCGTGGTTGACTCCGCCGTCGGTTTGTGAATGTGTGAATGAATGGTTGTAAGTCGCTTTGGATAAAAGCAAAATCCCCTAAATGTAAATGTCATGGATGTGATATTTGATGTCACTATAGAGCCCACTGATGATGAGCTGTGCAGACATTGAAAATGCTGCGGCTACGGTTACCTGCTCTATTGTAGGCACTTTGTGGCTTGGCTGGCATACTTACTTACTGCTCAACACTCTGGCCATTCCACTGCATGACTCAGTTGAAGGTGCTGTAATAAGACAGTGTTTCCCATAAATAGCCCAATGTGTCGCGCAGCGCCACAGAATCAACACCGAGCGCCACAAATTGATTCAGCTTTTTTTTTCTTTTAAGCGATTTTTGAAATATAAATATCGTTCGGTTCATTCATCTCCGCATAGCACTCTTTCTCCCTGTCATTCTCGTTCACACACGCACACCGAGACAAGCGCGCAAATACATGCCAATGGTGCGCGGGTACACTACCACTTATTGGATAAACCTGCGCATCATACATGCACACGCACTGACAGCGGATTCGCCCGCTGCCTTCAAAGGCAAACCCGAAGCAGCGAGTAACGGATAATGTATAGATAGGCGGTCATTATCTGGAAAATAAGCCCAGACAGGGCGAACAGGACGTGTCTTGCTTTGACCTGAAGGGGCTTATTTTCGACAATGACCGGCAATGTCCTATACATCATTCCGCTAATTACACGGCTGCTTGCCAAAACGAAAAAATAACTTTATACTTAGCAACGGTGAATTATCAAATATAATTCACCACCGGAAGTTGTGAAGGGCTCATACAAGTGAACGGAGCGTTCCATGGCATTGAGAAGACCCGTGTAATTGCGTTTATTGTTAAATGCGGTTATAGTTTATATATATATGACGGTGTTAGACCCCCAGGCCGTTCTGCCGGCAATTTTAATTCGCTCTGCAGCAAAGGCTAGAGATCGGGAGGTCCCCCCCGCCACACATTGCTACCTGGTCTGTGGCAAACACTGTAAGTTGTGTTCCCCATAAACTTGGTAATATATATTCGTCAACAAAGTAATCTATGCCATTTTAACACTGTTACAAAAATAAGACCTTCATTTTGTGAAAACAAGAGTAAAATGTCACCAGTCAATGTCACATGGGATGTCACATGGGATCGTTAATATTTATTGATTTATCGATACCACTATTGACACTTTTCTATTATTTGGTGGTAATACTACACATTTTATTGATGAGGAAAATATTTAGGAAATAAATAATTGTATTTTAAATGAAATATGTAATTCTTAATAAATAGTGGAATCAGTAGTTTTAATTATATATTCTACAATGATTAGAGCACTATACAACTGTATTAGTAGGCCTGGGACGATAACAAATTTTGCTGGACGATATATTGTCCCACAAATAATTGACGATAAACGATATTATTGTCGACATTATCAAGACCAAAATAACCACTTATGTAATGTTAATATATCATAATAATGCAAGTACACCCTTTCAAATGCAACAATTAAACCTTTATTTCACATTGGAATGTCCAGAACCAGAACTTTTAAATATCCTCAATAAATAAACAAAAAACTATAAAAATAAAAAAAAAGGACTCTCAGTCTCTGTTAGCAAAAATTCACCAAAAACAAAAAAATAGACCCTGTCTCTCCAAAACAATAAATAAAATGGCCTATCCAGTCTCAACAAACAAACCTGCACTTCAATAATGATAATAAATACCGTTAAACTTCTATCACCTAATTTCAAACAAAACTCTTGCTCAGCAACGATGGTTAATACAAATGTATTATTTAAACCAGTATGAATATTACCGTAGGCCTACACGTTTACCAGGCAATCGAATAACACACACACACGCGCACGCAAGCACGCACGCACACACGCACGCGAGCGGTAATCGGGAGAGTTGGGAGAATTCCCTGTGGGCCGTTAACGTTAACGTGTCAACGGCGCAACCAATTCGATTTTGTCTATAGGGGACAACTGAGCGCCCCCTCCCGAAGTGGTACAGCCCAGGTCGGCCTTGAACTGCGATTGGTCAGAAAGACGTTAATGACAACATTGAACTCTCATGCAGGTTATAACGGTGACCCACTGTTGCGGTGTCCAACACGCATAAAATCAGCAGCCTTTGGACAACCCACCATAACGACAGACGACAGGGTTTTTGGGGAAAACAAAGTTTTATGGTTGACATTGACAATGATCGTGAGGTCAGTCCGACATGACGATTGGTCTTTCTTTTACTTCTCAAACTACGTTACAATTGGAATGTTCATCAGCCCGATTTTTCAAATATTTCTCGGAGGAGAAACCCTCCCGAACACCCCGTTTTAAAAGCTCTCTAACTTCTGGGCTACAGCCCCGAATGTTTTCAATTGCTAGCGACGCTCCTCTTGTCATCCAGCGTGTTTGGAGGCGAGAGACGAGGAAAACCTTTTACAGTCTATGAGGAAAACAAATACACGCATGCACATAGCGATTTATCGAGGCCGTAAAAGTGACCGACTTCATTTTTATTTATCGTGCAATTAATTGATTTATCGATTATCGTCCCAGGCCTATGTATTAGTAATACAGAAACATGAGTAATACACAGTGGTGGGCCTTCTCTGCTGGCCCTGTCAAAATCGAAATAATATATACACATATTTTTCAAAATAACATTAATTTGTGTCTGAACGCATCTTAATTCCACATTTTTTGTAATGGTTGGAAACGCAAATACATTGCTGGAATTTGGGCAGTAGGCTTAATGGTAATGCTGAGTGTGGATGCCGTTTAATAAGCATATTAAATGAATCCATTCACTACTACCCCTGTGGGCTCAATATTCTGTCTGGAATAGCTGTTGTAAAATATTTGGCATAAAGGCCTATTTGTATGTTTCATTTTTGTTAATGAACTGGCGTTGCACTTGTAATATTGTTGCTATAGGCTACTTTATTGAATCTGTTGAAGTTGCGAAAGCATATAATATATAAAAGCAAGCATATAACAGCAATAACTGTGAACGATTGTTTTTTGTAATGTGTGTGATGTGCAATCTGGATGGACAAATGTGACTTTAAATAAAATCTTCAAATGTGTAAAATCAAAATAAAATGAAAAATTAAGCATAGTCAATATTTAAAAAAAATGCAATCTGAGGCATTATTCCTTCTTTTTAACATGGATAGTAAATAATCCCTAACCCTGGATTTACAATTCAGGATGTCTGCATTGCCTAGGGAGAGTTTAGAGTCTACACTATCCCAAGGCAATGCTCATCTTCTTTTTTTTCATCAAAAATGGTAGCGAAATACAGTTTCTGTCGTGTTTTATTTGGCATTTTGTAAATCCATTGATTTTGGTTGGAAGACTCATTGCAACGGGGATTGGTTGTAGTCTTTTCGCTCGGTTCTAGCCCTACTGTTGATGCGGAGAACCGAGCGAAAAGACTACAACCAAACATAAACTTGTCCGATTCCGGTTTCCGTTTTTAATCTGATTTACGGAACGCCAAATAAAACACAACAGGAACTGTATTTCGCTACAATACTTGATGATGTTAATACCGGAATTGTACTCTAAACATGCGCTGATCACATGAGGGCACAACTTTTTTTTTAATCAGCCGATCCACGGATCACTTGCATCCCGAACCGTGAGGGTTGATCCGTACGGATCATGGGTAACCCGTGAACCGTTGCCCCACTAGAAAGATCTGATGGTGATGCTGCATTACTCTAGCTCTGCTGTAATGCAAAGTGGTGTGCGTGTGCGCTGTTGTTGTTGCTGAAGATCAACTGTCTTGTTGTGGATGTTATGCAGTAGCGCATATGTTGGCTGTATCGGCAACTAATGTGAAATTTGTGTGCATGTCTGAGTGTTTGGGTGTTGGCTGTTGGTGGAGTTCGTTACTGAAGGCCCTGACTTAAACCACACGGTACGCTACTGGTAATACAGTATTACTCATGTTTCTCGTCAAAAATTTGATTTCCTGTTTCTTTGTTACATTTGTATGCACTATGATAACTAGGGAGGCACCGATATGAAAATTTTGACCGATACCGATATCCGATATTAATATTGCTGTTATGGCCGATAACCGATATTTACCGATATCGATATTGGTATAAAAACAAGTTTCTATGATGATTTTGTATACTGAAGAACATGTAAACACTGTGAATATGAAAAAGTAATTTCTTTATTTTCCCAAACTTCGAAATACATTGTTTCTTCAACAAGTTAAAGGGCATCCATAACAAACACAAGTAACTAACGGCGTTAGTTTTAGGCTACTTTTACTACTTGTAGCAAGTACCTTTTGAAAGTACAGTTTAACTTGCATCTATGAAAAAGTTTGGATAATAAATCACAATAACGATCACAAATCAAAATATCTTGACACGGTTTTATAACTTAAATCAAATTTGCCAATATTCATGGCAACCAGACACTTGTCTAATAAATTACAAAAAGTGTTTCAAGTTTAAGTCAATTTCAACTCAAATCTTAGAAATAGGCTAAATCAAATATATCAAAACATGTTCTGACTCCATTCTCCCTAATCAAACTTAAGAATATTTATAACAGACACAGTAGTCAGTGCACATTTTCCAACTTACATGTAATGTTCAAGTAAATGTCCAAAAATGTTTTCCCCCCCAAGCATCCATAAAAAACTTGTATACTAGTGTTTTTTTGCAAAGTTCAAAACAATTCAAGCAATGTCAACTCACATCTATGAAATTGCTAAATCATAAATATCAGAACCATGACTGAACAATAATTTCAACCATGACATGTTTTGCTTGTCAGGCCCGCCAGCTGTTGCACTGTTGAGTTTTCCTCCAGTATTTCATCATGCATGCCAAGTAGCGACTGTCCACCACTTTCAGTACGCGGCTTCTTTTCCTGTGGTTCTTCTGTGTCAGGTGTCCCTGTGGCACTGTCGCTGTGCGTCACTTTGTCCACTTCCTTCTGAAGTATATTAACTGCCGCTAGCTTGGTGACGGTGTCAAAATAGAGGTCTTTGTACCTCGGATCCAGGATCGTTGCCAAGTAGTAAAGTGGCTCGGAAAAACTGCTTCCAAAGCGTTTCTTCACAGCTTCTAGTAAAGTGCTCTTTGCTGTGCAGACCCCACTATCCGTTTCAGCTGCCTTGCTCAGCAAAAGTTTCAGTGCCACCACAGAGGGAATCACGTCAACAGTAGTGGCCAAATGTGAGCTTATCTTTCGTTAACTGTTCAAATGGAGTAAGAAGCGTAGTCATCTTTTCAATTAAGCCCCATTGGTATGAGCTCAGAGAGGCGGGAAGCTCATGATCTGCTCCATACACACCAAGTGTGCGCTTCTGATCCAGTAGACTTTGCATCATAAAAAAAGTACTGTTCCATTGGGTTGCGACATCCTGTTCAGGGCTCCAGACTTATTTTTTTCACTAGGAGCACTATGGCCCCTACCTGAAAATCTTTGGGGCGCACCCAGAAATTTTAGGGGCACACACCGTGAATCAACATGCCAACCATTATTCAAATTTCTACTCATTTTCACTGTATTACTAATAACTATTTTGATAATAGATGCAGAAATGACAATGTGCTGTTTCAAATTCAGTGTCACATTTTATTGTGATTGTCATCTATCCCAACGGTTTCCAGGTTTGAGCATGCATGCGTTCGACAAGTACGGAAGCGACAGTTTCACGGGAGTGCGCCCGCTTGTCGTGCCGCTTGACAGGACGCTAAGCCTCCTCTCTGCCCGCTCGCCTCTCCATTGAGAATGCATTATCAGGCCCGACAAACGCCTCCCGTGTGAAAAGCCCTTTGGCACCTGAAAAAGAGTCCTGCACTGGTTCGGGTGACCTGCACAATTTGGATGAAACAAGTCGGGTCGGACGCCTGAACAGCGCGGGTCGGGCACAGGTTTTGCGATTGCAAGCAAGACTTCACCGGTGCTGGATATGTTAATCAGAAGCGGAGGAGTCAACTAAAACCGTCAACAGTAGATGCTGTGCTTTTTTTGCACAACAATCTAAAGCTCCAAGCCAAACACCAGATAGTGTAATTCCCATCTAATGTTTCTAATTTTCCATCGGGTGCGGGTCGAGTGTCCTTATCAATTTATAGCGGCTCTGGTCGGGCTACTGTCGGAACACGGGTCGGATGCAGTTTTAAGTATTGCGGGTAGAGGCGGGGCGGGGTTTGTAAAATAAGTCCTGTGCAGGAATGACTTGCACTGGCACACTAGCCGAAGTTCGGAAGAACGAGGGCACAGTTTGCTTGTTCATTGTAAATGCACGTAGCGTTTACAATGCAGGTTGTGTGAAATCTTCCTCCTTCGCACAGACGTTTATGCACGCTCATAATCTCTAGGACCCTCCTCCTCGACATATTAACCACTTACAGTGCCCATTCCCTCTCCTTCTTGCACTCATTGGCCTGCTAAAAATTCCGGATTCATTGACGCGCCCCTTCCACGTTCAACGTGTAAAAAAAAAAAAAAAAAAGGGCAAAATCTACTAGTCGTACATGCGCGACCAGATGGAAAATTCGGTTGCACACTCTCAAATTCTGGTCGCAAAATGTGACCATTTGGTCACAGTCTGGAGCCCTGCTGTTGTAGCATCTTGGTTTTCATGCCCAACCCTTGCTGTATGTCCCTCAGCCGAGAGCTGGCAAGTTGAGCATGCCTAAAATGTCCAACTATTTTCCTTCCAATAGC
The DNA here is from genome assembly GCA_900291075.1 of Melanogrammus aeglefinus. NCBI lineage: Eukaryota > Metazoa > Chordata > Actinopteri > Gadiformes > Gadidae > Melanogrammus > Melanogrammus aeglefinus. Next base: position 10,369 of record OLKM01001237.1, on the reverse strand, counting down.
CACACAATCAGATGCTTCGCTGGCTTAGCACTCCGTCATGCACTGCCAGCTCCAGTGTATGAGCCATGCAGCCCAGGCTTTTAACACCGCACTCGTCCATTGCCTTCTGCATATTTCGTGCGTTGTCACAAAGCACAACATGCACATTTTCTTTCGGTATTTTCCACTGAGCAAACATGCCGTCAAATGCACTAGCTATGACAGTCCCTGTATGCGACCCAGCAAATTCTTGTGCATGTAACACAGCTCTTCTCATTTCAAAGTTGTCATCAATCCATTGAGCAGTAAGGCTTAACATACTCATCTGACTGATGTTGGAGGTCCATATATCTGTCGTGAAGCTAATGTCATTCACATTGCTGTCCAACATCTTGTGGATATGTGTGGCTACCACTTCGTACAAAGCAGGGAGGGAAGCGTCAGAAAAGTAACGGTGACTGCTGTAGCGGGGTTCCATGTGCTCTTATCAGCTGACGAAAGCCTCGTCCTCCACTATGGTAAATGGCTGGTCGTCATTTCCAATACCTTGTTCGTGATTGACTTGGCCTTTGCGCTGTCCTTGGCAAATTTCTTTGATTGGTTGAGTGCTTGCTGTATTGGGCTCCCAACTGCGGCTGCTGCTGTTTTCGTTTTGGGCTGCTTGCTAGCAACGTTAGCTTCCTGACATTGTATGTGAACTTCTGGATGGCGGTTTTTCAAATGACTCATTAAATTGGTGGTGTTGAATGATTTGACACTGCATCCTCCGCATTACTTCGGCTTTGCAAGTATTGCATATTGCAATACGAGTATCTTCATTTGAGACCGTAAAAAACGTCCTAACCGCCGACATTGATTCTTTTCAGTTAAGATGACAAACACTCCTGTTCTGCCTCTCCGTGCGTCACTGACACTGTCACATGACCAAACAAGCTGCGCATGGGCAAAAAACACACACAACGGCAACTAGACGAAAATAAATATTGGCTGTTAATATCGGACCAGTTTTACTTATCGGGCTGATGCCGATATATTAAAAAATGACTAACATCGGCCGATAACGATATCGCTGCCGATATATCGTGCATCCCTAATGATAACCTAATAGTCGTTTTACTGAGCCAACCTGAATACATCATCACACAGCATGTCTGGAACTTTATTAAATTTTTAAGATAACTAGCGTGAATGCTGATTACAACGCGATTATTTTTAACTGACAGGACTAGAGGCAAAGTCTGCGATTACCGCTAGTATTTTGAGTGGATGATGAAGACAGCCGGTCTGTGGTGCGGTAGGAGGAGAAGGAGACAGTCAAAGGTACTGCATTTGACCGTTATTTGATGCAGATTGCTAATGTGCTTGGCCATTGAGGATTGTGTTCCTCATTTACAAGAAAGGATTTTCGCCCGCTCAGCCATCCTCGCGAGTAAAGTTAACTGCTAGACTTGGATTGTGATTGGATTGATTTGATTTAAATGCTGTGAAGCGACTCGAGGGACACATTACGTTGGACCTACGGGCCCAAAAAAAATTGACGGGACGCGATAGTGGTATCGATAAACCCAAACGTTAATGATTTTCGGGTTTTTGAAAAAAGTGGAACAGGTCCTAACCGGTTTCGGTCCCCATCCCTACTCACCAGAGGTCCACATATTGGCACATCATACTGTACATAGCGTGGCATTATACTGTGGGTGTCAGAGAAGCATAACCCTCTCTGCCTTTAGCTGTCACAAAAATACCTTTACGTACGCAGAGCGGACCCCCCCCCCCCAACTCTGAGACTCTCTGAGTCTCATGCTTTTATTAATCCCGGTTTTTCTGACCCGAAATTTCACAAAAAGTGGGAAAGTAGAAATTCAAATGACTCAAATCAAATAAATCGTCCAGCCCTAATTTTATACAGGTAGATATAGACAAAAAACATGTCATTGGTCCTGTTCTTTTTTTTTCCTCCAGGGGTGCAATCCACCCTACCTATCCATCAGTACTGCAGTCTCTAGTGATCGAGGATCCTGTTGTGGCCAACTGCCTTATTGACCAGAGGGGAATAGAGAGGATATTGTTGATCAAGGTAACCTCCTGTTGTACTCTGTCCATCACAATCACAGACCAATGTAAATTCATATTTTCGTCAGACTAACCTTTCCATCATGTTTTTGGTTCTACTAGAATGCCTCTGAGGCTCGTACAGTGATGGCCAAACCCCCGAGGAACTGCACTCAAGCCTTCTCCGTGGAGGGAGACCAGGTCTTTGAAAACCGGTCGTGGACGGCTGATCAATCTAGACCCAACTTCCTCTTCAGGGATGTGGAGGAGGAGATCAGGTGGGATCTCTACTCCACAACTTAACCCCCGCAGCCTTTTTATTTGTCCGATTATGCTGCAATGCTTTTGCCAGTGTATGAAAGAAATTTCAACTCGCTGACAATATTTGTTGTTCAGTTATTATCAGTGGTATTGTGTACTCTAGGCTTTGTTTTAACTGCTAAATGCTAACCTTGCATTTTAGAAGGCTGTGTTCAATGCACACTCATGTCTTTCCTTCATGTCCTCCTGGCTCCTGTACCTCCCGCTTTAGACACCTGCACCGGGAGATGGAGAACCAGACGGCACAGGTGGGGTGCTACCAGCAGAGGAAGCAGAAGGTGGAAGAGGACATCAGGAAGAACGAGGACCTGCTGAAGAAAGCCCACGTGGAGCAGAAGAAAACCCAGGTAAAACGAACCTGAAAAGGTCATATTGCGATTATTCTGGACAAAATTGTGATTTGCGATAAAATAAACAAATGGTGTCATGAGGAAACTTGCTTGGTTATCAAGGAAAATGCACACAGATTTCTGATAATTTTAAAATGTTGATTTTTCAACTCAAACATACAAACTTAAACTAGCATAAAAAATAAGTAAAACTAAAAGTATGCAGTACTGTTTTCAAAATAACAATATTTTACAGAATTAAAAAAATTATAAAAAAATCTTTCAAAATAAAGGCATTTCTGCTGTGCAAACTTGTTAGGTTTTCTCAATAGTACAACTAAATAATAATAATAAAATAAATAAATCGCAGCCATTTGCGGTTATACAATCGCAAAGGCTGATATTGCAATTGCGATTCGGTTAATCGTGCAGCACTACTTTCTGCCGCCATTAATGACTCCATAAATAACTCATTCAGTTTGAAACCAGACCTCCTCCTCCATCTTCTTCTTCTGTGGTGTTTCAGGGGAAGGAAAGGAAGCTGCAGCTGGAGCTGACCGAGCTTCAGAATATGGAGGAGCTGCAGTCAGAGGACCTCCAGCCCCTGGTGAGGTGTCCTACATGGAGAACTCTGAACCAACCTAGAGGGGTCAACCCTGGGGGGGGATCATTAGGCCTGTTGATCTTCAGAGATATGAAGATCATTGCATCATGTTGGTTCTTTCTCTCGTTCTCCCTCTCCCAGGAGGAGGATCTGGAGGAGATTGTCGGTAAGATCGCCTCCCAGAAGGCTCAGTGTGAAGAGGCGCTGGCCCAAATGGCCCAGCTCAAGGCCAACTTTGAGGAGGCGGAGCAGCAGGACAGGAAGCTCAAGGATCAGATCAGCGCCATAGCGGAGGAGGCCGACTCCCTAACGGTAACGTGGTAGAAAGTACCTGTCATGAAACCTGAAGACATTACATTTTATTTTTATGTACCTTTTATTAGTTAAGCCAGTAAACTCTCTTGCATATTATTTTGTCTGATGGCAGCAAATGTTTTAAACTAAACATCAATTTTAAGAGCCTAAATCGCAATAAGACCTTGCATCTATCTAATGAAATTCAATAGTCTCTATTGTGCCCAAGTGTATTATCTTATCTTCTATTGAACTCCTCTCTGTTGTGGCCCTGTAGGAGGAGCTGAGTAAAAGCGACGAAGAGGTGATGAAATGCAAGCACCACAGTAAGCACTATGAGGAGAAGCGCAAGACCCACTTGAACAACATCCTGGCCCTCCAGGCCAGCCTGGAGGGCCAGGAATATGAGCTGGAGGTACGATGACAAGCGTTATAAATGTTGATGCAAGTAAATACGAAGGTGTTACTAGACTGCTAGTCTGTGGTATCTTGTTTTAGTGTCTCAAAGTCTTAACGTTGCGTGTGACATGGTTGGCCAGGCGTCAGTTACCAAGGCAAAGGAGATCTGTCCAGAGCGCCTTGAGGTACGCCGGACTGCCAGGACTCTGGACTGCGACATCAACCTTCTCAAGACAAAAATCGCCACCCAGCAAGCCCAGCAGGGCAACCGGGAAGAGATTGTTAAGTACGTGGCTCTGACACTAATCCTTACACTGGAATGGATTGACTGAATTGATCCTCACCTTACTAAATATGTGTACAGCCAACCTCACAGCCATGTACTGAAACTCTTATGCCTTTTGTTATCAGAAAAGGCTGTCCTATAGTTCGTAATATGAATTAATCCTTGACCAAAGATAACTAAATAATGTATTTAAATTATTTGTCATCATTGGTAGAGAACCTTACATTTATGACTTCTAGGGTAACCATTGGCAATGGATTTGATTTGTCCTTAAATGAAACCATAGCTGCAATGCAATATAGATACTTTACCAAAATAAAGAAGTCCGCAAACCAAAAGGGACCTGGAGATGCCGGACAAACTCAGCAAAATGCAGGGGGGCCCCCCCTATAGGGACGTCAAGGCTGGCCCCTCTCCTTGCCTGACAAAACCAAATTATAAACTAGGAACTCAACCGAAAAGTAGGACTGCCGGCCATCTCCAGGCCTAAATCGAAGATTACTGAAGGAAAGGGTATTTCGCCGAGCATACTGTGGGACTAAGGTGTTGCCAGGTCTGGTGTTTCACAAGCAACTGACTTTGCTGGCTTTATACAACAGGCTGGTAATTGGGCGGTAGCGATATCAGATTTGCTGCAGGTGTGTCAGCCTGAGTGTGCCAGCCTGGTGAGGAAGGAAAGACATGGGGTTTAGGCACAGCACAGTGATTGAATGTCTGAGTGAGTGAGTCATGGCCACACGCAACACCCCCGCCCTATGATGGCGAATACCGGGAGTGCAACGTGAGGTCATTCACTCATCAGAAAAAGACAATGTGTCGGCCAGGACATTATCCTTGCCACGGACATACCTGACCTCCACATTGAAATACTGCAAGAATATTGACCATCTCATCAACCTTCGGTTTGTGTTCCGCATTTGGTTCAGAAAAACGAGAGGGTTATGATCGGTATATACGAGCGTAGGTTCACTAGAAGAGCCTACGTAAACCTCGAAATGCTTTAGGGCCAAAATAAGCGCAAGTGCTTCTTTCTCAACTGTGGAATACACACGTTGATGCCTATTGAATTTTTTTGAGTAATACGAGACCGGATGCTCAATCCCATCATCCCCATCTTGAAGTAAGACCGCACCCGCCCCCGCATCACTTGCATCCACAGCAAGTTTGAATGGCCGGTCAAAGACAGGTGCAGCAAGAACTGGAGCATTAGTTAACAAGGCTTTTATACCATCAAAAGAATGCTGACAGCTCTGAGACCATTTGTACCGTACTTTTGGGCTCAACAGGTCGGTTAATGGGGCTGTGACGGCAGAAAAGTTCTTACAGAAACTTCTATAGTATCCTGCCATTCCCAAATACCGCATGAGGCCACGGCGAGTGACAGGAGGAGGAAATGAGAGGATTGCTTCTACTTTAGAATTGACAGGCTTAACTTGACCCCGACCCACAATTTTGCCGAGGCCTGCCCGAACTCACACTTGGCAAGATTAAGAGTGAGATTGGCCTCGCTCAATCTGCCAAACACTGCACGAAGCTGTTGAATGTGTTCCTCCCATGTTTTGGAATAAACAACAATGTCGTCCAAATAAGCCTTGCAGCCTGATAAACCCGACAGAACCGTGTTGACTAAACGTTGGAATGTTGCTGGAGCGTTTCGGACTCCAAATGGCATTACGGTGTACTCTAGAAAAGCGTCTGGGGTCACAAAGGCAGATATGACTTGAGCCCTAGGCGTTAACGGCACCTGCCAATAGCCCTTTAGTATGTTGAGTTTTGTGACATACTTGGCACAGCCAACATTATCAACACAATCATCTATTCTAGGCAGAGGATAGCAGTCAGGTTTTGTGACCCCGTTCACTTTACGATAATCGGAGCAATCGGTGCCGTCAGATTTTGTAGCCAAAAGACAGGGTGAACTCCAAGCATTTATGCTAGGCACAGCTATGCCGTTTTCCAACATGTAGTTCACCTGTTTTTGGAGACGAAGCCTTTTCTCAGGGTTAACGCGATAGGCGTGTTGTTTGATTGGCGGAGAATTATCAACATCAATGTCATGCTGCAACACATGCGTGCGAGTCGGCACATCTGAAAAAAAAGTTAAATTCGAGCCAATTAAACAGATCACATCCTCACGCTGAGAATGAACAAAATTTGGAAGACAACAATGAAGATTAGAAAGCATTTCTGAATTTTTTTTAATCGCCCATGAATTACATCACTGGATATACCTACAATATCATCTTGGTCATCCTAAGATTCAGGAAGAGGAGCACTGGCATTGTTAGACAGCGCCAGAGTTACCTTGTCACCATCAGCAATTCCCACACTGGACAGCTCCGGCCCCACACGGACCTCTGGACCATCAGAAGGCGTGAAAACGGACTGAGACTCCCTGTCAAAATAAGGCTTCAGCATATTAATATGACACAGCCTACTACGCCGTCGACGTTCAGGGGTGTCGATGATGTAGTCCCGATCGCCCACCTTCTTTTTGACTTGGTAAGGGCCACTATAACGAGCCTGCAGAGAAGAGCCAGGAATTGGCAATAGAACCAGCACTTTATCACCGGGACGAAAACTCCTGCTTCTTGCACCCTTGTCAAACCATCTCTTCATTTTGCCCTGTGCAACGGTCATGTTTTGTTTTGCCAATTCACAAGCGCGGTGAAGTCTGAAACAGAACTTTGACACATAGTCGAGCAGATTTTGAGGTTTGCTATCACCCAGCCACTTCTCCTGCAAGAGTTTAAGGGGCCCTCTCAAAGTGTGTGCAAACACCAGCTCGGCGGGATTAAAGCGAGGGATTCCTGTACCAACTCACGAGCGGCAAAGAGGAGGAGATGGACGCCCTCATCCCAGTCCCTGTCAAACTCAAGGCAGTAGGTGCGCAACATAGACTTCAATGTCCTATGGAAACGCTCGATGGCTCCCTGACTCTCTGGGTGATAAGCGCTCGAATACAAATGAGTGATGTTAAGCTGTTTCATAACTTGTGCAAAAACACGCAACATAAAATTAGTTCCCTGGTCGGACTGTACAATCTTGGGAAGGCCGAACACAGAAGAACTTGACCAAAGCTTTAACAACAGCTGGAGCTGTAATAGAACGCAAAAGAATGGCCTCTGGAAAGCGAGTCGCTGTACACATTATAGTTAACAGGTACTTGTTACCACTCTTGGTGCGATGAAAAGGCCCAACACAGTCAATTTGCACACGCTCGAACGGCTCACCAATAACAGGGATTGGATAAAGTGGATATGGGGCGATGACCTGAGATTTAGCAACCTGGCAAACATGACAAGTTTTACAATGGTGACGCACGTCACCTTTTAGCCCTGGCCAGAAAAAGTACGATCAAGAGTCTTATTAATTCCTAGGTGACCAGAAAGTGAATTATTATGTGCTAGTTTGAGGGATAACGATCTGTTCCACCACCCCCCAACTATCATGGCCACATAACTTTGGAGGTGTCCACCTAAGCATGAGCACGTTACCTTTTAGGAAAAACCCTGTTGACAAATCATCTAACTCTTCTCCTGAAATCACACATTCAAAGAAAGGAGCTAGTGATGCGTCTCGGTTTTGATCGGCAACCAGCTGCTGACGTGACATGCAAACCTTGGAGTCAAGTTGAGACGAAACAGAAAGGGCAGGGACCTCTGGAGAGGCGGCTGGGGAAGCTGAACAATCAACCAGAAAACTGTCGGACAGTTCCACCTCAGCCTCCAGTTTTTGACGCTCGGCCATTGCCCGCGTCAAGGCACAAACAGAAAACACTTTGGGAAATTTCAATGCCAAATCGTCAGAGTTTTCTGGCAGAGGAACAGTAATTACCTCTGGATTAATGAGCATTTTACCACCAGCCAAATCATTGCCCAAGAGCAGAGTCATCCCCTCGATTGGTAGTTGCGCACGGACCCCCACCTTAACGCACCCCTTGACCAAATCTGACTCAAGATAGACGTTATGAAGCGGCAGGCCCACATATCGCATATCAAAACCTCTAACGAGCACATCTGATTTAACGGCAGATTTATCTGAAAATGGCAACACATGCTCCAAGATTACAGATTGGTTGGACGCAGTGTCCCTGATGATATGAACTGGTACCTTTAAGTCCCCCTCTGTCAAGGAGACAAAACCCTTCATTAAAAAGGGCTGGAATTCAGGGTCAGGAGTGCGCACCGGCTCTGCTGAAGCTGAAATCAAAGACTCACTTTTAATTAACACAACAGATTTCGGTGGTTGAGACTTGTTCTTAGGAGTAAAGCATTTGTTAATGGTGTGACCCATTTTCTTACAATAACTGCAAGTTGACCTCTCCTTCACACCCTCCCCACTGTCTGACTTTCCAAGCTTCTCTTCACCCTCCCGCTTAACAAATGGAACATAGGTTCTTACTGGAACATTGTCTGAGTGAGACGAGCTAGATTTGCGCCATGAGGAGTAACAGACAGCTATGGCATTATTATCAGTTTTTCACATTTGGGTAAAAAAACCCTTGTTTACGGTAACCAACCGTGTGTTTCTTTTTCCCCTGGCACTAGGCAGTACAAGGAGGCCTATGAGAACTATAAGGACACCGCCCACCAGATGAAGTGCCTCAAGAGCTTCATCAGGACCCTCAACCAGATCATCACAGACCGCCTGAAGGCCTACAACTCACTGAGGAGGTCAGCTCCCCCACTCACCCAGAGAGGTGGTCTTCTCTTGCTGCTGGTGAATCCTGTCTTTTGGGGTAGAGGGGCTGAGGACCGTCTTGTAAATCGACATCGTTCATGTCGTTGGCCAGGCGAAGGTCGTCAACCTCTTCAACCCCAAATGACCCGTTACTGGGTTTAGCTCCTACCCCCCCCAATTTGAAAGGTTTTATCAAATCCATTTTTAGTAGCTAAGAGAGGGTACCAGAGGCGAGAGGTCAATTGCCTTCAATCAGAATGCATGTCCTTTATCGCTATCTGGTGGCTGTATGGTGCAATTGCCATTGGTTGGCTTGGTGTCATTCAACCATATCCGCCATATCTTTCAATGTAGGTGTCAAATATCCAAATTGTACAATAGGTTCACAAGATATCCACCTGTTTGTGTCTCATCAATTTTATATTGTAACTTGCATTGGATTCATGTTTTCATTTTGAGATTTCACACTCGGACGTGACTTTAGTGAGAGTATATTGTCTATTGGTAGCAGGCCAAGTCCAGCTAAACCGTAGCGCCTATAGACTCATCTCTTGTTCTTGAATGTGATATTGGGCCGGACAGGTCGGCATTGGTCCGATGCCGAGTCCTCCAACTGTAAAAACAAGGCAGCATAATAATCAGATGAAGATAACACTTTGCTTGGCTTGTAACCTTAAACAAACACCTGAAGAAATAATGCACCCTGCGCTCTGCCTAAATCCCTTGCTCTCCCTCCAACCCTCCTCCAGGATGCTGTCTGCTCGCTGTAAATACTATTTTGACAGTCTGCTGTCCCAGAGAGGCTACACAGGCAGCATGACCTTTAACCACAACGACGAGACCCTCTCCATCTCCGTGAGAAAGCTAGCTTTTTTTCTCTCCATTCCTTTAAAACACTTCTGGCAAACGAAGCGATGGAACCTAGAGGATAGTATGTCTTTAATAACATCCCCTTGTTCCCTCTCTCCCTCCCTCCCTCTCAACGTGTCCAGGTGCAGCCGGGGGAGGGAGACAAGGCAGAGCTGAGTGACATGCGGTCGCTGTCCGGCGGGGAGCGCTCCTTCTCCACCGTGTGCTTCGTGCTCTCCCTCTGGGCCATCACCGAGGCCCCATTCCGCTGCCTGGACGAGTTTGATGTCTACATGGTAAGGGTCAAAGGTTACCGTACCGCGGTTTATCTCTGACAGCGGACCAAAGCGACCAACCTTAGAGCAGGCTGCATTGAGCGCTGAAGAAAGTTCTATAGACATACAATACACTGTGCATTCTGGTGTATGTACGCATTGTTGATGTTGATATTTAGCATGTTTCTTTCTAAATCTCAATGAAATTGTATGGTACTGATAAAGAAAAACTTCTTTTGTGATTTATGCGGCAAAAATGCGGCGTTCTTTTGTGATTTATGCGGCCAAAAATCCTTGA
>OLKM01001236.1:153043-156395 GCA_900291075.1 Melanogrammus aeglefinus | reverse complement strand
CCCACAGTAATGTCAAATACTAGAAGTCAATTCTGGGAAGTCTGATCAGGTTCGGCAGATAGCAAAACGTAAAAGTAAGAGGTAAATAAATTACAGTCACAAAACAAACAATCACAAATTACACAAACGTTACTGGTAGTCCTTTTTAAAAACAGTATTACTCACAAACTGGAATTGCCAAAGAACGAGGAAAAACAGATAGGATGTCGCTGAGTCTCAGATCGTGCAGAACTTCTGACGTAGGCCAGGGTTAGCCATATTTCTCCTTCATACACACTCTGTTAGAATGCCATCAGGGCAATTGCTTCTTGACACTTGCCGTTCATCACCGGATGGTTCTTCTTTCCAATGGAGCCTGTGTGAAGTTGGCCCACCTAAAGGTTTGGCAACATTTGGCAGTTTTAATATCAAAAGAACCTAGACCAAATAAACAGTGGTCAAGTTCCAAATTAATCACTGACGTTTGAAGTGTGCGTGGCGTTTCATTCGCCCCGGACACTTCTTCTGGCAGGAGTTTGTTGATTCTCCAAGCCAAATACCCACTTCATCTTCAGCATTATAAAATGTTCCTTTGGAAAATAAGGGGAAACACAGTAAATACAAATATTACATTTCACCCATAATACGTACTTGAATTTGAAACCATTTCACCAGAAAAGCAGGAGTAACCTTAATACCAAACTTGGCTCAGGGTCAGCCAATTAGGAAAAGGGCATGAATCTTTGGGCGTATTCTCTTCAACTGCGCTAGGTGGGCTGGTGTGCGTAGTACACACAAATCAAATTACACTCTGTCAAAATACGAACCTAAGAATCATTAATATCAGTCTTGTTGAGTTTATGAAAAAAAACTTACCCATGCTCATTGTCAGATTGTGCAACTAAGTATCTTCACTAGGTCTGATGTCTTCTGACACTGACAATGTTTTGTGCGAGATACTCAATGTGTGATCTTATCAACCTTCCAGGCTACTCTTGAGGATGTCTCATCATCTTGGAGAAGTGATTGACAATTGACAGTACACAGAGAAGGCACACACAGAGTACACAGCATTAACAGAGGACATATATGGTTGCAGACAAAGTTAGGCAAAAAAGACATAAACAATCTATTTGATTTACTCGACCCAGATGGGATCCTCTCATGTTTTTTCTGAGGGATTTTGATCCGATTGCTGTGTCATCAGATCCTCGATGAATGCTCACCATACGCCAAGTTAGTGCAGAACTGAAGGAGCCTCACCATCTCCCAATCGTGCTAGAACTGAAGGAGACTTACAAAGATATAATGTTTCATGACACACAAATGTTACAGACGTGACTGCACAACTCAGACAGGTAAATGTGCACGGTATGTATTGCGGAGATGTTATAAAAGAATTGTATATAGAATTAAAAAGTAAATTATTTTACCATCGCTTGCTGTTGGGATCACAATTTTCTAGACCCAATACCTGTTGGTTTTAGAATGTAATCGAATGCCTACATCCGATTTCGGTCTGGTCATCATAGACTTTAATATCCAGGGTGGGTAGATCAAACTTCTGGCAACTTTAAAAAGACATTAAGTCATATTACACTGACCATAACTATAGCCTACAATAAATAGTGGCAACACACATAAACAAGCATTGGTAACAATATTATTATAATAAGGCTGTATGGCAATGTTTCTCCTACCAGCGTTTTCCAAAAAGGACTTCGAATTAAAAGGTGATGTTAGGGAAGAAGTATTCTTTTTCTGTCCTTTATTCTACCCTAAACAGTTGCCTCCATCCTAAAGGAACATGGAAAAAATAGTGGTAGTATTAGTTTGGTTTGATTACTCTTGTCGAACTAATTAATATGAAAAACATATCAACAGTACAGAGATTTGAGAAGACACTGCTGTCAGGAAGAAGCAGGGGTGCGAACGTTTACAAAAAATGTCTAACCGTGTCGTGTACACGGTTAATTCGTGAGCTCTTGTCCTCGTGCCGCCCGCCGCCTGTAGACGCGCGCACACAGCCACAGCACACCACATACGCGTTCTATCGCCTGTACAAACACAGTTGATATGAACCACGATTGTTTGTATATGCTATCCTAGTTACACATCCTTATAAACATCTCATGGCACACATAGGGGCCATATACACAGCACACACCGCATATCAACACACAGCACACACACACACACACACACCACACAACACACACACCACACACACAACACACACACACACACACACACACAGCACACACTGAGATTTTGCCGTCATGTGTTTGCTTCATTATCGCTCCTTCATTAATTCCCTGATTTATATTTAGCCTATCGCACATATTCTACATGTCACGTTTATGCAGGTTGACAGGTGTTTAAACGTCGGGCTACCTACGAGCGTAGTTCATATCAACCGGGTAACTTTAATCTTTAGGTTATCCTCTTCATCACTCTTCGTGAGTCGAGCCCGAAACGGCGCCTCCTGTGTGTGTGTGTGGGTGTGTTGTGTTGTGCGCGCCGATATACACACCACTCACACACACACTCGCGCGGACAGACAGATTCGGCAGATAGTTTTATCATCCCATAGATTATTAGTGATCAGCAAATCAATAAATGCGGTCTCCAAAACATAATTACAAACTTTGAAAAAATAAATAAAATTTAAATGAGAGATTCTTTTTAACGCGTTTAGTTTGTTGATTTTTCCTAATGAATTTGCTACGATGTACCGTGTATTGGGTGTAGTGTACAACGTGCACAGCACTGCATCACATGAAGTACGACCCATTAACTCTTTAAAGAGTGGAGTACAGCCCGGACGCAGTGCACCAGAATCCAAGCCACTTCACGAAAAAATTGTCCCGTCCGTCAAGCCAATGTGTACTGGACACAAACCAACAAAAGACGATGTTCCAATCTAGTCTCACTTACCAAGTTTTCCTAAGAAGCACAAACGTAAATTGCACTGCATCGTGGTGTGGCGCACAACCCCTGTTTACTCTTTCCAGAGTTTAAGGCCATGTGGTTGCTAATCATGCTAATCATGCTAACACGAACCATTGATACAACTACTATGGGTAAACAAATTCTCCGCAATTGACAAATGTGTGCATTAACCAACAAAAAAGACAGTGTACTTATCAATTTTCCTAAGAACAAAAACGTGAATTGGTCAAATTGACAAGGCAAGCTAATGTGATACCTTTAGCAGCATCTACTGTAGCAGCTGCATATAGCATGCCTAGCGTAAATTATTATAAATGTTAAATCGCGCGGGCTTCGTTGAGCTTGAATTTGGGGATACTACAGATGTGTAACTCATCCTCCTCTGATTTAATACCCGTAACCTTCCACTTTTAAAAAAGTT
>OLKM01001236.1:128043-148043 GCA_900291075.1 Melanogrammus aeglefinus | reverse complement strand
GTTTTCTTCTTAACTTTGTCTCTCCCTTAAGGCCAATTAGTAGATACGAGAGCATTCAGTGCCTGAAACAACAGCAGTCTGCTCCCTGTACAAATGGGGGTTTTGTTAGATAAATCAAATGGGTGGTGGACGACTCCAAAGGCAAGGGAAGCTTATTTAGGGATGAGGTGGAAGTCATACTCCATGGTACTAGGTATTTGGAATTGACCCAAACATTATTACTGAAAAAAGGTGAATGTTATAGTGGGCCAATGTGTGAATAGAGTCAAAATAGATTAAATCGGATACAATGGAAGAATCATCAGGCTCCATTACTTCTATCGATAGCAATCATTCTCTGAGCTCATCTCACTGAATATAATAGATCTGATCATTATACAAATTCTGTGAAAGGCCATTACTACCTGCAAAGTATAGTTAATCCAGACACCACCATGGGTTAGACCATGGGTTAATTTTCAACTCTTTGAAGAACTTTAACTAACAATGTCACTGAAGAATATGAAGAAATTGATTTGGCACATTCTGCAACTAGCCAAAAGCGGTTCATGGCCAAACCAGTGAGAAGCAGACAACAATCAGCTGTGACTGCATCCGTTCCAGGCCTTCTGATTGGACAATTACAATTGCGCACTGACTAACTGTCATTCAATTAGCATGCTGATTAACTGCTCATTTGGAGGTGCGGGTGGGGTGAGGAGTGAGGGAGAGGAAGGGAGAATCAAAATAGAAGACAGGTGAATAAAGGTAGAGTTTGAACAATACTTTTTTAGGACTGGCTTCTTGTCTTCTTGAGAAGGCGCTTTGCGCTAAAAACGCCAAAATGTTAACTATAAGATTCAATGTAAGAGTGACAGAATGATGCAATAAACAATAAAGAACTATACACCTGACCATGGCTCATCTGTTAATCACCTCGAACATGGATTTAATTGTCTTCCTTTGGTCCATTATCTAGTATGTGTACTGGTGGTTAGGGTGGAGGCGTTGTCCCCTCCAACATACCAGCACTCACACTCACACACTGACAGACACTAACACTTGTGTATCATGACTGTCTGTCACACAAGCACGCACATACAGTATACCCGACACAAACCCACAGGTGCTGTAGCGGACAAAGGTGTAGAGGGAGACATAGAGGGAGAGAGCGAGGGAGAGAAGAGAGCGAGTCACAGACACAGAGAGAGAGGAGAGAGAGAGAGAGAGAGAGAGAGAGAGAGAGAGAGAGAGAGAGAGAGAGAGAGAGAGAGAGAGAGAGAGAGAGAGAGAGAGAGAGAGAGAGAGAGAGAGAGAGAGAGAGAGAGAGAGAGAGACAGAAAGAGAGGGAGAGGGGAAGATAGAGAGAGAGAGAGAGAGAGGGGATAGGAGATGGGGAAAGGAAGAGGAATTAAGTATTTTGTAGGCCAAATGGTGAAGTTGGGCAGCCTGAGCCTTGTTAGTAACAGGCGGTAATGGGCTGTGATTTGTTAGGACGGTACTGAATAAATAACCTGCTCCCTAATTAAGGGGCTAGTCAGCGTGCTCTGGGACCCCCTGGCTGGGTGGCTGGCTGGCAGGCTGCCTTGCTGCCTGTCCCCTGGATTGGTGGGGATCAGCTGCCAGGTTCATTAGCTAATGCTGTAATGGTCCTTTAGCAAATGGACAGCTCGCTAGTTACCTGGCTGACTGATCGGCCACTGGCTCACTTGCTCATCAACAAGGTATGGGAGTCAGACAGACGGACGGACGGACGGACGGACGGACGGACGGACGGACGGACGGACGGACGGACGGACGGACGGACGGACGGACGGACGGACGGACGGACGGACAGACAGACTTCTGAACAAAGTATTTGTTTTACCACACTAACAATATGGCCACTAGGTAGAAGTTAAACAAAGTGTTCATTAAACGAAGAAAATCTGAGACTGCTTCTCAGTAAGGCTTTATTGTTACAATAGATGAGTATAAAATGACAAAAGCAAAACACAGACAGACAGACAGACAGACAGACGGACGGACGGACGGACAGACGGACAGACGGACAGACGGACAGACGGACAGACGGACAGACGGACAGACAGACAGACAGACGGACAGACAGACAGACAGACAGACAGACAGACAGACAGACAGACAGACAGACAGACAGACAGACAGACAGACAGACAGACAGACAGACAGACAGACAGACAGACAGACAGACAGACAGACAGACAGACAGACAGATACACAGACATAGAGAGAGAGAGAGACAGAGGGGGGCCTAACAAGCCACTCAGTGTGCATCTCTGTGCTTGTCCGTGTGAGAACGAGAGTGAGAGATGGAGAGTGAGAGCGCAGTGAGCATTACAATGAGAAAGGGTGAGCTGTCGATCAAAGGACTTGTGGTTTAACTCTTTGCCTGTGTGTCCAAAGGCAGTGGCAGCTCTCTTGGGACGACGGAGACCCCGTTAGACGCTGCACCCCGTATTGAGTTGGTGGAGAGGCGGACGGGCCGATGCGTGTTGCATGAGTTTAGGGCCATGAGAGAAGCAGTTAAGAGAGGAAGGGAGGTGAGAGGTATCAAGGAGATGGATACTTCAGCAGCAAATACCCACATGTATTACATAACAAGCATCAAATAGGGCCTATGTGTGCTATTATTTTAGGAACACAGCAGAGAGAAAGCAAGCAAATCAATGCCTATTCTCAGCAGTGTGTCAACAGGCCAGTGTGTGTGTGTGTGTGTGTGTGTGTGTGTGTGTGTGTGTGTGTGTGTGTGTGTGTGTGTGTGTGTGTGTGTGTGTGTGTGTGTGTGTGTGTGTGTGTGTGTGTGTGTGTGTGTGTGTGTGTGTGTGTGTGTGTGTGACCCCAATGCCCAGGTAGTTCCAGCTCTAGTCTGCTCAGACATCTTAAGTTGAGTCCAGCCTGTGTGAAGGCAAATCCAATTAGGCTGCATTAGACTCATTACCACACCGTGGCAGGCCTGGTGTCTGTCTATGTGTTGTGTTTCCTTGAGTGTGTGTTTATGCATTCAGTATTCTGTCAAGGGTAGATCCCTACCACCAACACAATCCACACAAGTTATTCAGAGGAAAATGTATTTTGAATCTCATAAAAACGTGTTTTTACAAAATAATTTAAAAAAAGTAATAAAACTCATCCTACCCACACACTTGGCCGCAACATTAAGAAAAAAAAACACGCAACAATGAATAGAGAGTGTTCATTCGATGCAGACTGCTGTTGCCGTGCTTGCTGTAGTGGGATTGGGGCCTGGGTTCAACTGGGGAGGGAGGAGCAGCACTGGGCCTGGCAGACCTGGGAGTGTAGAGCGCTCCCTGGCCACCCCAACAGAGGCCCTGGGTCGGGGTTTATGAAGCAGGGCATGGCCCCCCCCTGGGAGGGTAGTAGCCCCTGAGGCCATGGCAGATTTCACACAGCCAGCTGCACACACAGCAAGGGCCTCCTGGTGCGCACACAGGCACACACACGCACACGCACATGCACACGCACACGCACACGCACACACACACACACACACACACACAGTGGATACACCCTGAGCGCATATACTGAGTCAACGTACACAGGATTCACACGTCCATCACAAGCCTACAGTTTTCTGCACACAGACAGATATATGTATCACATGACCCAATATCGAGGAGTGTGTGTGTTGGGGGTGAGATCCTGCTGCTCTGAAGGTATGTGAGGCAGACGGGGCAGGACACTAGAGACTGGAGTCAGAGCTGAGTCGGTGCAGGGTCAGGACTGAGAGAGGGAACCAATGCTGATTTTCTGAGAACAACATGATATAAATACAAAGAAATGAAACCAATAATAACATCACCGTTCTCATGGTGTGCCTTACATTTAGTTTGTTAGCTTTAAACCTTAAACACACACCGCTACTCTCCTGAAGTACCGACCTCGTCCAGTAGATGGCGGTGGTTCCTTTGAGCACGCTGGCCCCCGCTGGGACTCGGCCTCAGAGCTGTGGTGGTGACTGACAGATGCACTGCCGCCAAGAAGCCCCTCAAACTAATCCCCCCACATCACTCTTGAACAGGAACAGGAGGGTGTGTGTGTGTGTGTGTGCGTGTGTGTGTACGTGTGTGTGTGCGTTGGGATTAAAGTGGCGTTAGCATCTTAGCATCTTAGCTGGAGGGCTGCTACTCAACACCACCTGTGCAAGACAGGAGCCCCCCCCCCCCCCCCTCCTCCCCCCATGCCATCAACAGCACACACACACACACACGCACACACACACACACACACACACACACACACACACACACACACACACACACACACACACACACACACACACACACACACACACACACACACACACACACACACACAAACACACACACAAACACACACACGCATGCTCTGAACCATGCAGCAGCACAGCGGAAGGTACTTGCGGAGGAGTGAGTGTGCTAGAGGTCACTTAGTTCCAGGAAGTCCAAGATTATTGTCCTGAATTATTACTTTAGCCGGGCACCTCGCCCACTGTACGGGCTGCCTTTGTTATGGTTTTCTTCCCATCGCTGACATTTTAAGTTGTTTCTATTAAATATTGTCTTTGTCTGTCTGTGCCCATTTACTTTTAAATCGTTTTAAGAACAGACAATTGACAGAGATGTGGGTGTAGGTTAACTATAAGACTGTGAATATGCTCTGGTAATAATCAACATAACAAATAAAGAGGGCACTCTTTAGTGTTTTCCGAAGGTAAAAACACAGAAATACACTAATCTGTGTTTCTAAATAAAACACAGGTATACATATACACATGACTAATCAATGCATTTAAGCATATTAAAGCTTAACCATTGGTTATTTCTCTTGAAAGGAGGAGCAATGGGCAGCCCCAGCCCAGTGTGAGGCAAAAGAGAGAGAGGTCCAAACCCAGAAAGCACTGAGTCCAATGCAATTAGGTAGGCCACTCACTGCCAACAAGCGCGCTAATCAAATTGCCCTGATTGCTGGTGTATTGGCGCTGGCTGCCTCCCCCCGTTGAACGGTTCACATTGTCCACTCGCCTCATTGATTCCATCATTTACTTTACATCATTTAACAAAAACGCTCTTTATAAGCCCACAGAGATGTGGCGACTAAGGTCCGCGCTTAAACTGTGAGGTGGTAATCCAGTTAGCAGCACATCGTCGGTAGAGCAAATGATCTGGGGGTTTCAATGAATAATATTGTAAAAATGTTTATACTCTGGATTTTTTTGCATTACTAATTAAGTTTCCAACCGAGAAGAGATTACATCTAAATGCAATACAATTAATTATAATAAAAATAAAAATAAAATAAGAAAATAATAATAATAACAATAACAATAATAATAATAATAATAATAATAATAATAATAATAATAAATAATAATAATAATAATAATAATAATGGTTAATTAATAAATTAAATAATACCACGTTGAGGCTCTCGTTCAAAGAATGCAGGCTCTCAAGGTTCCCACATTCTATTCGACATTCATATTCAAATGACTAGGAGACAAATGCTGCCCCATTGGCCGAGACCAGCCAATCACAGGGACAACAGTTAGCCAGCTGAACCAATAGGCTTAATATAAATAGTTGTTCATCAGAGAAGGAGGGGGGAGGGGCAGGAGACAGACACAGCTGTCCAACTGTTGCCTGTAACAGACAGGCAACAAGGAGTAAGTGTGTATGCATGTGTGTGTGTTGGGGGGGGGGGGGGACGGGGGGGGGGGGGACGGAGGAGTCTTTCAAACATAGTGGGTATAGGACCCTCATCCACCCAACCCTGTCCAGTTGAGCAGCGGTGAACAGGTGCAAAGCTTTTGGTGAATGTGTGTATGCATGTGTGTATGCGTGTGTGTGTGCGTGTGTGTGTGTGTGTGTGTGTGTGTGTGTGTGTGTGTGTGTGTGTGTGTGTGTGTGTGTGTGTGTGTGTGTGTGTGTGTGTGTGTGTGTGTGTGTGTGTGTGTGTGTGCGTGAGGGTGTGTGTGTCATCATTATTCCAGAGTGGCTGGCTCAGTATTATTAATTCAGCAACACTGGACTTAGGCTGTGGGAGGCAGCTGGTGTGTGTGTGTGTGTGTGTGTGTGTGTGTGTGTGTGTGTGTGTGTGTGTGTGTGTGTGTGTGTGTGTGTGTGTGTGTGTGTGTGTGTGTGTGCGTGCGCGCGTGTGTGTGTGTGTGTTTATGTGTGTTTGTGTGTACAACTTCAGGACCCCCTACCCGCCTATTGTTAAGACTGTTTTTTGTACTAGAGAAGCACTGATGCATTGTGTTGTGGTCTATGCTCCGCTCTCTCCCTGGCATGTAAACACCCACACACATGCACACACACACACACACACACACACACACACACACACACACACACACACAACACACACACACACACACACACACACACACACACACACACACACACACACACACACACACACACACAAACAGGAGAATAATAGTCCAGCCCAGCAGGCAGGAGTAAACAATCAAGTGCCAAGTACTAAGTACTGTCAAGTGCACCTCTACACCACACACACACACACACACACACACACACACACACACACACACACACACACACACACACACACACACACACACAGACACAGCACAACACACACACACACACACACACACACACACACACACACACACACACACACACACACACACACACACACACACACACACACACACACACACACACACACACACACACATACACACACCAACAGCAGGACCAGTAGACCCAGGGCTCATTGTGAAGGTGTCATTCATGTGGTCTATTGATGAGCCGACAGCGAGTGCTCTTCAGCTCACTAACTGCTGCTGCTGTGTTCCTACCCTGTTTCTCTACCTGCCTACGTCTGTATGTCTCACTACCTGTCCGCCCGTCAATATGAGATATCTCTTCTCCTCTATCTCTATCGCTGTCTGGGACTGTCTTACAACCTACCAAAAAATAATCTGTCCCCATTCTAGTTGAATTATGGGTAATTATTGTTTCTAATTGTCGAATGACATTATTTCATGTACTGCATATGTTAATTCAAGTTAATTCAAGTATTTGTCAGTGAGTCTATTTACCTACCTTATTTACTGTATTTTAGCAGCTTTAAGGATTGTTGAAGTTCAGAAAAAGATGCACCCTGAGGTTTGATTCCCAGCGAAACATTTTCCTCACATTTACACACAGTGTTGTGCTACATCACGGTTTTCACTGCGCTTTCATGGACTCATGTATCCGATTCTCCCTCAGCCTGAGGGGGTTTCACTTTGACAGAACGGTCGATGTTTCACAGAGTGGACCCGGGTTAAAACACTAAACCGGTTACCCTAGGTGTCTGAGTTCTATTGTGTGGTCGCCACAAGCCTTGGATGGGGATCATGAAACGCTACCCCAAAAACTAGGATGAGTTCCCTGTGTGAGGCTCCAGTCCATTACGGAGGGACCCTTAAGCACTTTTCTAAAAAAATGTCTTCCTTTTAGCTTGGCCGATTATGGAGTCGAATCAAAAAGTATAAACTAATTTCACCCCCTGAGCCCGGCATGAATCTTTAAACAGCAATACTTGTCTCTACACCTCAATACCGTTATTCCACCAACAACAGACATTGGTAAAAGCCTATTATAACAGGTGTGAATGTCTAACCCTGGGTTAGGGAGTCTAAAGGGTTAGACGCAGTCATGCTGGGTCTTCCGTAGCTCTAACCACGGTGCAGGTTGCTCTCTAAGTTAACACACAGAAGCCATGCAGAGACATCTGCAGCTCCCGCACTCTGTCGCTCTGTCCTTCTTATTCCCCTCTCTCTACTCGTGGCTTCCTTCTTTCTCTTCCATCTCTCATCTCATCTTTCCTCTGGACACACACACACACACACACACACACACACACACACACACACACACACCACAACACACACACACACACACACACACACACACACACACACACACACACACCACACACACACACACACACACACACACACACACACACACACACACACACACACACACACACACACACACACACACACACACACACACACACACCCCTTTGGATGACAGATGGCAAATAAACAATTGTACACTAGTGGACTCTCAAAACTGAAGGCGTTGACACACGCACACACAAACACCTCCCTTTGTCCACTTGTATACCATCACGCAACCACTTGACATCTTTATCTAACTCTATAAAATTAGTTTATGTGAGTTGTTGTAGTTTGCGCGTGTGTTTTCCAACGTCCATGTGTGTGCGTGCGGCACATGCGCCTGCGCCTCTCTGCACTGGTCCATTAAGTGCTGGTTTAATGAGAGTGTGTTGGTGGAGGGGGGCCCCAGCCAGGGCACCATATGGGGGACATTAAGCACCCTGTGAACACGCAGCCAAACCTCAGCTAGCCCATTACTTCCAGAACCTTCCAAGGCACCGCTACCGGCCACTGGTGTCAGCCCAGGAGCCCCCAGTCAGCTAATTAAAGACTTGGGGAACAGCAGTCTCTCTCTGTCTCTCTGTCTCTCTGTCTCTCTGTCTCTCTGTCTCTCTGTCTCTCTGTCTCTCTGTCTCTCTGTCTCTCTCTCTCTCTCTCTCTCTCTCTCTCTCTCTCTCTCTCTCTCTCTCTCTCTCTCTCTCTCCTTACACCCCTATAATACATGAACATACTTACACACAGCAATGTGTCTCTCTCTCTGTGTGTGTGTGTGTGTGTGTGTGTGTGTGTGTGTGTGTGTGTGTGTGTGTGTGTCTGTGTGTGTGTGTTGTGTGTGTGTGTGTTGTGTGTGTGTGTGTGTGTGTGTGTGTGTCTCTCTCTCTCTCTCTCTCTCTCTCTCTCTCTCTCTCTCTCTCTCTCTCTCCTACACCCCTATAATACATGAACATACTTACACACATACAAAATAAATTGAGACCGGTAAAATATTATCTTTGACCCCAATATAGAGTGTGCAGCGTTAATTGATAGCACACAGGTAAGCTCCGCCCACACTCATCCAGTCGGGGTGCGAGGCAGTTATGCAAAATCATCGGAGTCAGCGATAAACAAGGTGAAAAGATGCATGTAAATGGAAGATAGATTGTAACTGCACTGCTAGTGGATCAACTGCTCGGCACAGAATTTAGGGTGTGAGACTTTTTAAGACTTTGTAAGAGGTATGTGAGTCCTGTGTCAGAAAGCACTAGAACTGCCTCACAATAATCTTTATTAATAAATAATAATAACTCTTAAAGAAGTATCTTCGGTAGTGCTAGTGTCTGCTCCTTTGAATCATTTCAATGCAGCTCTGTGGAGGACAGAACAGCAATGTGTTTGTGTGTGTGTGTGTGTGTGTGTGTGTGTGTGTGTGTGTGTGTGTGTGTGTGTGTGTGTGTGTGTGTGTGTGTGTGTGTGTGTGTGTGTGTGTGTGTGTGTGTGTGTGTGTGTGTGTGTGTGTGTGTGTGTGTGTGTGTGTGTGTGTGTGTGTGTAAGTTGTGCAGGTGCGTGTGTGCCTATGTCAGGAGTTAGTGATTTAGTTGATCCTGTCACAGACAGATTACCAGTAGAGGGATATAAATACAACCAAATGTCCCTTTAACCTGGCCACTCTGACATCAGCTGCACTCTGACTGTTTACACCACAGCGGACAACAACAAGATTAAACTCACAGCCCCCATTCAGAAGCAAATGGTAGAACACAATGTGTAAGCAGACTGTGGCTAATCTTTTATTTATTTTAGGAGAAGCCCCAGCACAACAGGTGCAATAGACATAACCTGTATCATATATTACTACTAATTACACATATAATTACTGATAATACATTTAATATACCAAGTACAATCGATGCTGATGCAACCAAGTCAGACAGAGCTTAAAATTTTCAGCCAACCTATTAAGGATTGCGATTTAAAACATTTGTAAACTATTGTTCATCAGACCTTGAATGTAGCCTGTTGTAGTCAACCGTTTGTTAAGCGCTTACCAGCTCCAGCACACGCCCCAACATCAGATCAGTTAGTTTAACTGATCCGCCGGCTTTAATTAGCAGAACCAATCCCCGTCCCACCCTGCCTACACTTTAATCGGCCTAAAGCCTACTCCACACACACACACACACACACACACACACACACACACACACACACACACACACACACACACACACACACACACACACACACACACACACACACACCCACAACCTTAAGATGGTATGGACTTTGCACTGCACTGTCACCCTAATCTGTGTGCCTGCCTTTAGTGCACTCAGATGGGAGGAAATGGCTTAGGCTAGAACTCACTAACAGCTTTCAGTCAGTTGTTGTTGGCATGAGAACTTGAAACACAAACAGCTACTGGTTGCTGGGGACTGGTGTGGTTGCTGCAGGGTTCTGTGCGGTTAACAAATTAGGGAACAAGATTTAATGAAGGGTGAAAAATAGGAAAAGAGCAGGATGCCCTTGGTTTAGTATTCCTTAAAGATGATTAGTTCACTTAAGGATGGATTTCCTGGATTGCAATGCTTTCTGTCACGTTGTTTCCACAGTCAAAGCATATCGATGGATGTTTTTGCCATGTACTCAATACTTGATCGATAAAATACAGTCATTAAAAAACGTCTGCCTTAACATGACAAAAGTGCAGTTCCTGTTTTAGAAAACAATACATTGGCCTCATTCTCAACGAGCATCTCTCTGCCTACCATTCAGCGATCACATAGCCACCACAGCTCTGACCCTCCTCAACAGCCAACGGGTGCATCTCTGTTCTGCTGTCTCCATCCCCGCCCCCCCAAACATATCAGTCTGTCAAGTGCTCACTTTCTGTTTCAGTCAGAGGGCTGGTTGCACTGTGCTGCCGTCCTGTGCGGCTGCCCGTCTGTCTGCCTGTCTGTCTGTCTGACTTGCTGCTTGTCTGGCTGCCTGTCTGGCTGACTGCCATCCTCCGCAGTGTTAGAGTGAGTCATTCTCAGGACAATGGAAACGGTTTGTAAAGCTACACTGGAGCATCCACTTCCTCCGGATGTGCTGGAGGATGTCATTCATAACAAAGCCCCCACTGTCTGCCTGTCTGCTCCGCGGGAGCCTACTGTAGGCAGGCGTGTTTGTTTGTGTATGGTGTGTGTGTGTGTGTGTGTGTGTGTGTGTGTGTGTGTGTGTGTGTGTGTGTGTGTGTGTGTGTGTGTGTGTGTGTGTGTGTGTGTGTGTGTGTGTGTGTGTGTGTGTGTGTGTGTGTGTGTGTGTGTGTGTGTGTGTTTGTGTGTGTGTGTGTGTGTGTGTGTGTGTGTGTGTGTGTGTGTGTGTGTGTGTGTGTGTGTGTGTGTGTCTGTGTGTCTGTGTGTGTGTGTGTGTAGTAGGCAGATACATACTGCAAGAAAGCGGAGAGCCACAAAGGAACAGAACAAAACTAAAAGCAGCAGGGTTGAGAGCGGACACAGACACGGATGCAGGGAAAGAGAGAGGAGAAATACAGAGAGAGAGAGCGAAGGAGGGGGTGAGAGAGGGTGAGAGCGAATGAGTGAGAGAATGCACAAAGTCAAAGGAGAGGTGTGGCGGTACCCTGTCCCCGTCTGCTGTAGAGCATGACAACAAGGAAAAAAGAGCAAAAAGAGGAAAAGGGGATAGGATATGAGAGGTGAGGAAAGGTGATGAGGAGGATGTGAAGGAAAGTACTGAAAGAGTAAAGCAAATACGGCAAAACAAAGAAGGAAAGAGATAAGGAGAAGGAAGAGAGAGTAGGGGGAGAAGAGGCAAGAGAAGGTTAGAGGAGAGGAGGCTAGGGGAGAGGAGAATAGAGGCGAGGAGGAGAGAGGAGAGGAGGATGAAGGGATGAAGATAAAGGAGAGGAGGAGGAGGAAAGAGGGGACAGAGGCAGCGGCAGTAGCGCTAGCGACAGCAGCAGTGCCAGCGGTGGCTGGTGATTGATATCAGAGCTCTGGCAGCGCCACCTGATCCAGCCAGCCAGCCTCCAGCTCCACTCAACCCACTGAACCCTCAGAGGCAAGATGGCTGCCTCTTTCTCTGCACTGCACCCAGTGAACCCTGGGCCTGAATGGCTGACTAAAAAGGACTGCAGTGTAAACATTTGATAGCAAGTGTGGCTCCGAGGGAAGGACGATGTGGAATCACAAACGACGGCAACATCGATCATGGATATGGTTACCGGCAACCATGTGCTTACCAGTTTAATTCAATTTATATGAGCCGATGAATAATCTATTCAAAACTAAAACTGAAAAGGCATACATTCTTGTCGAGGGAAAAAAGATTCTCAGTTCACTTAAGTCCAATCACATTTAACCGTGTTCAAACGGGGTGAGAAGTATAGAAGTCATATAATATTACAACAACAGCTTAGGATGAAACTGTCCCTTTGTCCTCTTCTGATCGCTGCTCCTCTCCGGAACAACAACTCCAGGATGTGCACCCATGAAAAAGATGATCGGGCAATCCCAATCCCCCCCCCCCCACACACCCCTCCTCCTCCTCCTCCTCCTCCTCCTCCCCCTCCTCCTCCTCCTCCCCTCTCCCTCTCTGTCTCTGTCTCTTCCTCTGTAACATGCTGAGTGCTGTGCAGGTTGATGCCGGGTAATGCTATCCTCAAACTGCAGAGTGCCGGGCTCTGACCCCTGTGGCCTCACACAGGCATCGCTGCCCAATGAAATAACTCAGGATGGGTTGAATGGGTCCGGATGTCCTGAAATGCACGTTCCTCTAACTACTAGCGTAGCATTTTGCCTGTAGCGTTATGCCATTAGCGGGGTTCATCTTTTTTTTTTTGGAGAATCAGCAAAGTGAATGAAGTACTATTCTACTAAATAGGCGCCACCTTGTCTACTTACAAGAAAGAAAGAGAGAAAGGAGGAATTAGTGAATGAATGAAAGACAGAATGAATGAATGAAAGAAGGAAGGAATTAACGAATGAAAGAAGGAAAGAGAAATACCAACCCTTAGTATAGTATGTGTATTCATGAGTAATGTCGCCATTAGCCTAAGGGGGAACAAATCTATATTCCTTCCGTCCAGTGAAAATACTTCCTATTGACTGTACTACTGCATGCCTCTGGTAACCACTTTAGGCCTGAGTACACACACAAACCTTATTGAGCATGTGCTTGGAGAAAACTAAACACATAATAGAAAAAATGCATATAATAACAAAGCAATGCATACACAAACACACATACACACACAGACACACACACGCACGCATGCAAACACACAAACACACACACACACACACACACACACACACACACACACACACACACAACACACACACACACACACACACACACACACACACACACACACACACACACACACACAGACAGTGTCGGTGTGTGTAGAAGCAGCAGTATAGCTCTTTGTGAATGATGTCTGTTACTGAAGCATTGTAACTATCAGACAATCCAGGAATCCCACACACACACATGCATTCCATGCACGTGCACTCCCACCAAAAAACACAAACACACATACACACACATTTATGTTACACACAACAGATCAAATGTATTCATAAAAGGAGAGGAAGAGAAAGCCCTGAGTGGTGAGAAAGCATCCTATTTCCATACTGTGAATGGAAGACTCGTTCAAGAAAATACAGAGAGAGCAGAGAGTAAGAGAGGGCGAATTATACAATACCTTTTCCCTCTCCCTTTCTTTCATATTCTCTTGTGATTCATAGTGCACACTGCACACATCTCTACATTTACTTAGGCGTCACACTATAGACAGACAACAACAATGTGGATTAAACACATCGTTCTGTATTTCAGCTTTACTGTCTGAATCAAAACACGAAGAATTGTTTGTTTGTTTGTTTGTTTATGTGTACGTGCGTGTGTGTGTCTGTGTGTGTGCCTGTGTGTGTGTGTGTGTGTGTGTGTGTGTGTGTGTGTGTGTGTGTGTGTGTGTGTGTGTGTGTGTGTGTGTGTGTGTGTGTGTGTGTGTGTGTGTGTGTGTGTGTGTGTGTGTGTGTGTGTGTGTGTGTGTGTGTCTGTTAACCAGAGGAACTTTCTCTTAGGCTATAATGAGTAACTAGTAACTCTGCAGTCTTTGCTTTATCACGACCAGGGTGGTGAGTCAGCACCTGTTTCTCTACAAGCGTGTGTGCACACACACACACAGACACACACAAATATACCCAGACACACACACACATAAACACTTATTTAGCATATGCCGCAGACAAACAACCCAAATCAGCACAAAAATAGTGGCTCGCTCTAGACCTGTGTCGTGACTCGGAGCAATATGTTGCCAACACACACGCACACACACACACACACACACACACACACACACACACACACACACACACACACACACACACACACACACACACACACACACACACACACACACACACACACACACACAAACACACACACACACACGCTCTCTACTACCACATTAGCAATATGCATTTGCAATGGCGGATATGCATGCATACATGTGTTTAAGTCTTTGGGAGTCTAATATGCATCAATGGTTCGCACATCTGTTCATGTTCGACCATCATATTGCATGTGCCTGTATTGGCCAGGAAGCGGCTGTGTTTAAGAACCATGTCACTTCCTGCACAATGGGTTGTGTAATGCATTCCTGAGCAGCAACTTAGCATCAGGAGGATAGAAGCTCATTGGCCCGCCAGCCTGGAAATCCCCTGGAAGTTCCCCCCCTTGAGAATCGTCCTCACCCACACTTAAACACACACACACTATTATTGTTTTATTT
This sequence comes from Melanogrammus aeglefinus, assembly GCA_900291075.1. Taxonomy (NCBI): domain Eukaryota; kingdom Metazoa; phylum Chordata; class Actinopteri; order Gadiformes; family Gadidae; genus Melanogrammus; species Melanogrammus aeglefinus. Next base: position 133,335 of record OLKM01001236.1, on the reverse strand, counting down.
TGTCACATCCAAGTCAAGGGCTCTAATTACGGCTCCTTGATAGCATTCAAAAGAGATTGAAAAAGTAGACGTGCTATTTCTTAAAATAATCAATACTCACATTCTTTGTTCTATTTCTATTCTATTTTAGTTTCAAATCCTCATATCCTATCCTATTTACAAATCTGGTGGTTTGACTTGATTGAGTCGACTGACTCATACCAACATGAAAGAACTACAAAAGCTATACATTAACCCCATGTATTACATCTGTATTATACTTTTCTACCATAGCCTAATGTCTAAATAATATGCAAATGTTTAGACCTGTACACTAAAGACAAAGCATGTAATTGCCTGTCCAAACAAACATGCAAAAAAACGTTGTCACCGCAATGGCCGAGTCGAGCACAAAACCATTTTTGCTTGGAGACGCATATTCCAGTGTCGCCTGGTCAGTAAGAAACAAGACACTTTGGCTGCAGAAGTCGCATCTCCGAGTCGAGGATGCTGATGAAAACATCCGGAGTCAGTTCCGACCGCTTCATTCGAGTCAGCAGCAAACGATGTCTGGTAACCGGACATTACCAGACATCCCACCTGTTGCCACGGCCCTTAACGCACCCACAACACCACAGCCATCCGCAAAAAGCAAAAGCAGAAGGCAGAGAGGGAGGGGGGAACCTTTCTCTCTCTTATCTCCCCCACTCTCTCCCCATTCCTTTCTTCTCACCATGTCCCTCTGTTTCTCTGTAATATCTCCCTCTTCTCCCCTCTCTTGCTCACACACTCTCTGTCTCCCCCCGCCACCACCCCCACCCCACGTCTCATTCACTCTCATTCAGGGAAGTTATAAACAGGATGTGTTGTTCAATGGACGCACGCCCACCCCTGCATCACATGTCTCAGGCTCACCACTGAACACTTTCAAAAGGAACCAAACTGAATCCCTTACGTCAAGTCAAAGTCACTTGTCAAGTTGTTTGTATTCTTCTACTGCTGCTGCTAGATGACGAGATCAACTCCAGAGAGGCATGGACGTCTGTTTCAACCGTAATGTTGTTGAGATATTTCTAAGTTCACAGTACAACCAGACACATGTGCTCACAAAGCATCTATGCATGCCTGACTATTACATACATTTTCCCTGTGCACAGCATATTTGTTCAGAGCATATCTAACCGCACCACATAGCCACCTGACTGCATTGACAAATTTTAAGTGACACATCATTTTGATCACGCACACACTATCACATGCACACACACACACGCACACACCATCACACGCACACACACACACACTCCCCTTGCACACACACAGTCACAAGCACACAGTCCAGCAATGGATCAAACATCCCAGACACACTGACATATGCACGCAAACCCTATGCTGCTTCCCAACCCATTGACTCCCTCCCTCCCATCCTCCAGCCACAGCACATGTGGCCATGCACCTTCAGTCTAGCCTAGACGCCAGGGGATGCGACGATGCAAACAGCGTCAGCGACCACATGCAGCAGCAGCAGCAGCGGCAGCAGCAGCATCAGCCGGCAACATGCAGCGGTGTACGAGAGGACAGGGGAGGGAGGAGAGGAGAAGCGTCTACTCACCCCTTTTCTGGAGCCATCCCTCTTTCACCACGCTGACATCTGTCATGGTTGTTGCGAGCGAGCCCAACGCCACTACACGCCAGCTCCAGAGAGAGAGCAGAACACCGAGGGAGGGGAGGGAGAGGGAGAGGGAGAGGGAGCGGGAAGGGGAGGATAGGAGAGAGAGAGGAGGAGAGGAGGAGAGGGAGGGGGGGAATCGGCTCTCCCAGCCTCCGCGTCGTTCTCCCTCCCTTCCTTCCTCGTTTTCTCCCTCTCTCTCTCTCTCTCTCTCCTCTCTTCTCTCTCTCTCTCTCTCTCTCTCTCTCTCTCTCTCTCTCTCTCTCTCTTTCTCCCTTGCCCGCGCTGTCTGCCGCTCTCTCTATCCCAGACAACACGCGCACACGCACGCACACTTGCTGGGTGCTTGTGTGCAGTTCTGCTTCCTGTTGTGGTGTAGCTCTCCTACAGCCTTCCTCTTTTCCTTCACTCTCTTCTTCTTCTTCTTTTCGTTGTCCAACTCCTCAGCTTTCCTTGGTTCTCCAAACCTTCCTCCTCACTGGTACCGACTCAGCCTGGGAGGGAGTGAAGGAGAGAAGGTATAAGAGAGGAGAGCATGGATATATATATCTCTGTATTTCCCCTCTGTTGGTCCCTCTCTCCCTGCCTGCTCCCTTCTCCTGCCCTCTCCAAAGCGCTTTTGTACAATCTGACAAGACAAACAAATAAGTCATTGTGAGGACAAATACCCCCTGCTAAATCACCCCCCCCCCCCCACCACACACACACACACACACACACACACAGAAAACACAAATGCACACACACACACCTCTGCGCTCTATCCCATTGGATCTCTCACTCCATCTCTCTACACACATTCTCTTACACACTAACAAGGTGATCTGAAGACCAGCAGCGGCTACAGACAATCCAAACTTTTACAAGTTCTTCCTCGTTTCATTCATAGCTTCAGTATATTGGAAAGATGGCAGCAATCTAAATTGGCTGACAGCGTGTGTACATTTAGTATGGGTATCCCTCATTTTGCTTACCTCCTGTTTTGTTTATCGTTTGACAGGAATAACTACTTTGCACTAGTGTTTCCCTTTGAGTTATGATTGTATCTCATGTGCGTTTGCATGTGTATGTGGTGTGCGTCGGCGTGTGCGTGAGTGTGTGTGTTCCTGTGTGTGTGATTTGGAGTATGTTGAGCGCATCTCCATAGCATAGGCGTGTGTGTGTGGGTGTGTGTGTGTGTGTGTGTGTGTGTGTGTGTGTGTGTGTGTGTGTGTGTGTGTGGGTGTGTGTGTGTGTGTGTGTGTGTGTGTGTGTGTGTGTGTGTGTGAGCAGGTGGATGTGAAGTACATGTGGGCGACTGTGTAGGAGGATATGTCTGTCTGAGGGAGGTGAGAGAGCATTTGAGGACCGTGGAGTAGAGCGCCGCTATAAATAGCAACAGCAGCAATTCAGGATGCTTCCTTTCTCTCTGTATCTCTCACTTTTGTCCCTCTCTCTCTCCCTCTCTCTCTCTCTCTCTCTCTCTCCCCTCTCTCTCTCTCTCTCTCTCTCTCTCTCTCCTCTCTCTCTCTCTCTCTCTCTCTCTCTCTCTCTCTCTCTCTCTCTCTCTCTCTCTCTCTCTCTCTCTCTCTCTCTCTCTCTCTCTCTCTCTGTCTCAGTCTCTCTCACCCCGACTCTGCTGTTTTTTGTCTGTCAAACTGCCTTCTCCTGCATTTATTGCCCTGCACTAATCAAGCCCACACCAGCCGGCCCCCACCTCCCTCCCTCCATTGCCTCCTCCATCCGGCCACCCCCCCCCCCCCCCCCAGTGTTTGTTCACCTCAGATGCTCCCTACTATGGTGTATTACAAAATGCGCAACAACCTAGACGCTAATCAATGTGAATGGACAACAAAGGCTTAGGCTTTGCGAGGCAGCTAGCTCGCGAGCCGTAGCGCCCGAGCCCCGGCAGTCAGTCGGCATTCAGATCAGTCGTTGCTGGGAGAACCGCAGTGTCATAGCTCAGGCTCCAATGTACTCATACAGGATTATGTATGCATTGCAGTGGCAGACAAGGAAGTGATGCATGCAAACATGCCAGCCCACACACGTGCGAGCACAGACACACACGCACACGCACGCAAACACACACACACACACACAAACAGCACACCACACACACACACACACACACACACACACACACACACACACACACACACACACACACACACACACACACACACACACACACACACACACACACACACACACACACACACACACACAAACTCTTCTGTGGCAGTGCTAAATCAAGATGGCCGTACTGGGTCACAATTCTCAGAACTTATGCATTCCTACGTACAACCTCCATCTCGAGTTGTGTGTTTATTATGCAGTTTTTTTTACATGATTTAGACTTGCATCATGGCGGGCTACTACTCTACATCTGCAGGAAGGCTGGACACAAGGAACGCCACACCAGGAGGACTGCGATCATTGTTTTGTGAAGGGAATACTTTCTGGTAACCTAACAAGGCTGCATTTAAAATGGTCCCTAATCTGGAGTGGCATGCCCCAGATCTCCCTAAGTGTTAGCACCACTACATGGCAGAAAGGTACTGCCTCTATTAGAGGAGAACAGGGGAGAGATCAGGTAAGGAGAGGAGGGGCTGGTGAGGCAGGAACAGTAGAAGAAGGGAAGTATGTCTACAGCATGTCCACAGGCGGCAACCCTTTCCTTGTCGCTGGGTATCTGTTGCCATGGTGATAACCACTTTCACAATGCCGAACTAGCCCTGCAAGAGGAAGTCCTTAATAATTATTATTAGAAAAATGTACAAATGAATAAAAGGCAACATTTCATTTCATCAGAGAGAGAGAGAGAGAGAGAGAGAGAGAGAGAGAGAGAGAGAGAGAGAGAGAGAGAGAGAGAGAGAGAGAGAGAGAGAGAGAGAGAGAGAGAGAGAGAGAGAGAGAGAGAGAGAGAGAGAGAGAGAGAGAGAGAGAGAGAGAGAGAGAGAGAGAGAGAGAGAGATGTGTGAGAAATATCAGGAGTGAATAAGTCAGGACGTGGCAGTAGGCAACACTGTGATCATTGAGGTCTGAACTACTATCACACATACAAACACCTCTCTAAGGCAACTACAGCAACAACTAAAGCATCAACTACAGCATCACTTGCAAATGTTTCCAAAGGTCAAGTCATAATGGAGAAATGGATGAAAAGAGGGGACTTAGTCATTTATAGAAAAGCTGAAAAGAACATTAAATCAAATTAGTATGGTTGGTTTTACATTGAGTTGATTTTGTTAAAATAATGACTGGAAGATCATTGAAAAATATTGTAGAATAACCTGTTAGGTTGAGAATTTCTTCTTGCTGGATTGGAAGAGTGTCCCTGAAGTGTTCCCAATCACAGATGAGCTAGGACGACTTGTTATTGGTCATTTACATTGATGTACGACACTTTAATTACAGACGATTATGGTTACCTTCATTGTATATTTGCCTTTAAAACCCCCGCCATTATACGTATATAACATGTACTTATTTGAGTTGCTCAAAGGCATGCATCTCAAGAAAACGCATAAGCTTCCAGTGTCAGCACTGCTGATACTATGACACTGGAGGTCACGTATTGCCAGCACCAAGCTCTTCCTGGCTTCCACGACCCAATAAGTGGCTTTACAGGAACAGACTCAAATTATAAACCCTCCCCTTAT
>OLKM01001236.1:118043-120543 GCA_900291075.1 Melanogrammus aeglefinus | reverse complement strand
GGTGGACAGATGTTACCTGCAGGAGCCAGTCAGGGCAGATTCCCAGCTGAACTGCTGTGACACAACAACTGCATGCCTGTACTACATGGAAACACACACACAGATACACACTCACAAACACACACAGACACAAAATCAACACAGACACATACACACAAAACCAATACACACAACCACACAGACACACAAACGCACAAAAACGCACCCACACACATACATACACACACACACACACATACATAGACATTCTTTCTCTATCGTGCGGGCACACAACACACAAACACACACACACACACACACACACACACACATAAACACATACACAAGCATACTTTCTCTCTTTCTCTCACATTAAACACCCACACACATCCCCCCACAGATAAACATAGACAAACTCACAGGTACACACACATACACACACACACACCAACGCACACACACGCACATACACACACACACGCACACAAACACACACACACACACAACAGTTAAGCCAGTGCACCAGCGCATACACACACACACACAACACACACACACACACACACACACACACACACACACACACACGCACATACACACACATGCACACAAACACACACACACACACACAACAGTTAAGCCAGTGTACCTGCGAATATTATATGGAAATTCATCAACTCACCTAAAATAACCTTGAGGAGATATTCTACATTTTTAGAACGTGGTTTTAGGCACACACATGCTGCCATGAATTCCGTTTGTTCAGACTGCCATCAAAGGATAATACTAAAATAAAAAAAACTATGCGAAAATGGTTCGCCTAGGTCCAAGCTGCCTCACCTTCTCCTTGATAACTCGAATCCCCTAAGGCCAAAAAGCCCATTCTGATTTGAATATATTCGCTCAAACACATTCCTAATCATGCAAGTAATTTTAGACCTTACTTAGGTTCAACCGTGGCTCAATGTTACACCGCTGGTCCCCAGGACCCTTAAACACTGGCCCCCTGGCTGCACCTATCCGTGACGGCCACTTCTCCACCTCCCTCATCTCCTTCCTCTTCTCAGAGACCACGAGCGACACAATCTGCTACAGTCTGCCTCCGTCTCCGTCGCCCGTCTGCACAGAAGTACACATGTCTGCACACATGACTTCAACCCACATAGGTAGGGCTCTCTCCTGGTCTGGACCTCTGGTATTAGCCACAGCTGCTTACTACTCCACCTCTCTTCCCCACCGTGCCCCCTACACCACCCTCCTCCAGCCTCCACGTCTCAGCCACACATTAAGAGATGCCAGTCCCGGAGGTCATCCCACCCCTCCTGTCTTGAGCAACTCCTTAAGCAATATTTGTGTGTTTTATATTAATACATTCCAGTTGTTTGTACTACGAAAACAGCTGGAATGTAGAGGAGACCCCCCCTTTGGGACCACCGCAGCCCACCGCTGGGTTTGTTATTGTCATTTTGGCAATCGTGGGGGAAGCGAGAGCCAGGAAGACCGGGGGCGATGGGGGAAGATGCACTGCTTTGTCGCCACGCTCTTCTCCGGTGTTTATGTGTGAGGGTAATGCGGGCATGTGCTTAGTGTTGCCATATACAGATGTGTGAACGTTTGTTTAAACGCGAACATGTGCGCATGTCTCCGCCGGTGCGCCTGTTTGTGTTGTCAAGAGGTTGTGGGGCACAGAACATCTGGACACATCTGGGCTCACAGACTGTGTTTGGCTTTGTAACAACTGGAGTGGCATCAACATCAAACACACGCGCACACGCACGCAGCGCACGTGCACACACACACACACACACACACACACACACACACACACACACACACACACACACACACACACACACACACACACACACACACACACACACACAGACAACACAAACACACACACACACACACACACACACACACACACAACACACACACACACACACACACACACAGGAGAGAATGCTGGCTTCCTCATCCCTGATTCACGTCACGGCCCCCTGATGCTTTCAAACCCTGCCTCATAGAGTCTCTTCTTCTTCCACTACATCTCATGCCTTTCACACTACCTTAATACGGCCGGACACTCTATTATATTATAGTCTTCTCTATTCTTGATTTTTTTTTTAAATATATATTCGATTCCATTTTTTACGATTTTATATTCTATACTATTATACTTTAAATTAGATAAATAGAGGTATTATATAATTGTACGTGTCTAATTCAAGATCCTGTGGAACATTTACCACAATGTAGTGACTAAATGGTACAGACGAATTCACAAACATTTCATTGATTAAATATATTTCAGTTTATTTAATGTCCTGCCTGATCCTCGGTGGCCAGCCCAAATGGGCTCATGAGACACTCTTGCAAACATACACGATGCAATACAGTACGTAGGAATAGAGATGGATACATAACAGTTTGAGGAGCTTCTAACACCTAAGCCATTGGGATTCATATTCACCACATGCCGATGGTGTTGTTGTTTACTTGACAATGGTCAGTATTGTCA
>OLKM01001236.1:98043-115543 GCA_900291075.1 Melanogrammus aeglefinus | reverse complement strand
GTGTGTGTGTGTGTGTGTGTGTGTGTGTGTGTGTGTGTGTGTGTGTGTGTGTGTGTGTGTGTCTCTGTGCTTTAGTGCCGTCGTACAGCTTGGAGGTAAATGTAAACGGTTTGCCTTTTTATTTGTTAGTCCTTGTAATTTCACACAGACCGGTGATAAGGAGCACCAAAGAATAAAGAATAAACCCGCAATGTATTGCCAAGGTGCTATTCTGTATCTGCAATTATTGGCAGTTACCATATCTGTCGGCAGCGCTGCTTTCTATATCCTTTAACATGACAGAACACAGTATCCTACAGAGTTTTGCACCTGTTAATGTTCATGTTCAAGAGTCCTTTTTCCCATGTGAACATAAATGTGTGTTGGTATGTGTGTAGGTGTGCATGTATGTGTATGAGTGGGGGTATGTTTGTGTGTGCGTGTGTGGGTAAGTGTGAGTGTGAGTGCTTGCATGTTGTCTTCCCCCAATATGGACGTATATTAGCCTGTTTTCACCACCATGGGAGCTAATTTCCTGTTGCAGCTGCTGGCTTGTTCCTTCGACATCTGGAGCTGGAAGCGACAGACAGGAAGACATACATAAAGACATAGGGATCGTGGTACTGCTCTTCTTTTAAGGCTAATTGTGAAACACAAGTACACTGTTGGGAAACTCCAGTTGTCGTACAGGAACTGATTACAACTACATATCTACTACAACACACAAACCAGGAAGAGACTTACTACCGTTACACACATTGTGAAATCATTGCCAGAGATAAAACAAAAAAACAGCAACAACGTTGCTCCTATCAGTTGCAAAAAGCGATTTCCACCATTAGTTGTTTTGGGCTATGTTTTTTAATGTGTATCTATTAAGAAAAACCTTTTCATTATGGATGAAGGATGAATGAATTAGCAAAAGAATAAATTCTGAGCTGGCTTTTATGATAACTGAAAGCTTATCAAATCAAAAGCTAAGTTGTCACACACTGTCCTCCCATTGTATCATTACATCTTCCATTATTCACTGTGGAAAGAGGGGGACATTAAATCGAATGTCATTGAGGTTAATGGTAATGCTATGAGGAAATGGGAATGGAAAGCAGAATCTCTGTGTGTCCAGCAGTGGTAGTCGTCAAAGACAAGAATATGGGGGGGGGGGGGGGGCATTAGATGGGCTGGCTCTGGCCAGATGTAGAGACAACAGCCCACGTAGTATACCCCCACACCCCCAGCTTGGGATGGGGTTGGCCGGCTAGCTCTTGGCTTGGAGGCGCCATTAACCAATTTAGCTTCCAGATGTCCGCGATAAAAACCGCAGCCAAGGCTTCACAGCCTTCTCAGAGTTTCGCACGCACGAAACGAGTGGAGGATATAAAAAAAAAAGCTTCAGCGCTGGGCTGAATTCAGCTGTGACCGATCCTATATGTTTTGACTGGTAGACGCTTCCTGTGATACATGAGAAACGGAGGCTTCACACCAGAGCCTCACACGAGGAGCTCTGTGTGAGGGAAACGCTTGAGTGACAAGCCTAAGATCTCGGTGAAACCCAGGCTGATTCTTTTTTTAATTTTTTGAAATGATCCTCCGCCATCTGGAGATAAACAAGTTAAATACACAGTTGTTTCTCCTGATGTCTAGCCTCATGAGACACTGTCTTACACACACACATGCGCACACAAACAAGACACATGCACACACATTCGCAAATGCATACACAAACATGCACAACACAATCAAACACACACACACACCCGGTAACACACACAGGCATGCACATGCGTGCACACAGACACACACAGACACATGCACAAAAGAGAATGTATTTCTCCAACACATGCATTTTGTGCGAAGACCACATGTACTCAGATGCACCCATAAGCACACATACATACAAGCACATGCGTTAACACTTACACACAAGCATGGCCACATGCGAGCAGCAAAAACACACGATCCTTACCCAAATGGACAGATGCTGCACCTCTAGAGGCACAGAGACACAGCAGATGTTCCCTAGCCAATCAGATGGGCTGCCATTTGATAGTTCATGAATATTTTACAAAATGGCTTCATTCCAGACCGCCTACAACAGCAGCCACACTGGGCCAGATTATCAGATCGTTAAAGTATATGGACGGACATCCTTTAACGGTCTGCTCAAATCATAGCTCCCATCGTCTATGTACGTTCTTCGAGGGCTGCTTTTTTACGATCAACCAAGGCTTTATGTCCTAAAATGCAAGCATTGCAATATTTTGAGATTCACTTGGAGTTGAAATAAACTCACCATCAAACTAACCGACAAATAATGATATAACTAACAAATAATGATGGATAAATCTGCACAGATATTTTCTCTCTGCATAAAAACTCATCGCTGGCATAATGTAAATAGTAAATCACTCAATAAACCTTTCCAAATTATTATTTTTGCATGGCAGCAGTTAGATGTACAACACAGGACCTTTCTACTCTTGGGTACACTGTCCATTATGATAACATAAGTATATTTGTTTTCGAAAAACTACCTTTTATATTTACTGTGCTGTTACATAAGGTATTTAACATTGACAATATAATATCATCAGGAAAATGCCTGCTGCTATAGCTCTTATAAGATGCATGCAAAGCCAATAACAGCTCATGCCAATAATCATTATGAAGTTGGACGTTATTTACAGTGTTCTGTCACTCTCTCCCGTTCTCTCTCTCCCTTTCACTCTCTCCCGTTCTCTCTCTCCCGTTCTCTCTCTCCCTTTCTCTTTGTGCATCCTTATCTGTTTATGAGTTCCTGCTTTGGGATTCTGGTTTAAACTCATCAAGCTCAGGGCAGAGAATCAAACATCTGCCTGCCCCCCCCTCCCTCACTTAGCTAGCCGGTCAGCCCACGTCATCCTGGCTCTCTCCTCTTCGTTCCGCCTTGTAAGGAAAATGATACACAACTAGGAGGGACGCTCAACTTAGGCCTCCTGGGACTAATGGGTGGATGGATGGAGGATGATAGAACAGAACATTCTATGCTCATGGTATGCTTATTCTAAATGAATTGCAGGAGGGATGGATGGAGGATAGATGAACAGATGAACAGACAAATTAAATGTGTTTCCCATCAGCATCAATAATTGTGATAGTTATTCAAAATGTGCAAACAGACTTATTAGCTATAATACATGAAAATATATAGGCATATGTAAGATTTAACTGGAATTAAAATCTAAAATGCATGGTAAATGCGGCAGTATCTTAAAAATAATTAAACATAACATTTATTCACTGTGGAACTATAATGATTCTCTTAAATTTAAATACCCTAGGCATACCGTTACGGATATTATAAATAAATAAATTACGTCATGTAAATACAAGTTTGTAACATTTAGGCTCACCCATTAATTATTTGCATTAAAATAATGTCATAGTTGCACAGAGATCCAAACAATGCTTAACAATGATTTATTCAAATAAATGACCAAACTTGAACATTACAAGGAATTATTTAAATTGGAAGCACCTGACAGGGTCCCCGAGTATGTATAGGCCTATATAAATATATTATGAATAAAAAATACTTTGACATATAAAATATTTATTATATAATTATGCACCGGTACATATTTATTTTAGTTTATTTATATATGAGACCACCATGGAGATAATGAAGAAGCGCGAGAGCAATGGCATTTACATCACGGAATCTACAGTGACCTCAAGAGGCGGGAAAGAAACCTGCCACAGAAACCATATTAAGGAGATGACAAAAAATGAATGATTGCAAAATGATAACAGCATAATAAATTCATGGATCTTAGCGATTGTAAAATCTTTATCGAAATATTGGTAAACTTTAAAGAGGCATTGAACCGATTTTAATTGTTCTATTGAGGCTTCCTTCTAGCCTGCGGCTTCATTACATAAGGACGTGCTGGGCTGTGAGGGATAGTCACTCATATCCTATAATTGCACCGTGTTGGTTTATCTTTGGGTACCAAAGAATATGGTATCAGAAAACAAACACATCTATGAGCCTACATTGCATGAACACAAAATGCTCCTGTTGACCACTTTGATTTTTGTAAAAATAGGGGGCAAATATATTGGCCCAACCAGGGGTGAGGCTGCAAAAAGATTCAGCTCAGTCTATAAAGGCCCTTAACTAATCAGCATTGAACACATCTTTCAGCTATGATATCGGACCGGGGGAATTCATTACCTAGCATGATCACAGTTTATCTAACGACCAATTAGTTACGCCAATTACGTTAGATAGGGCGGATTTGGGGATGCTCAAGTTGTGCACCTTTTTGAGGGTTTCAGAAACGCATGCTCGGGTCCTGGTTCCTAGGTCCTAGTTCCTGGGTCCTAGGTCCTAGGTCCTGGGTCCTCTATCTAAAGAGTGTGCCACAGTAGGCCTAAGGCCGTAAAGATGGCTCACGAAATGACTCCAGGCTTAATATTTTGCTTTTATTTCTTTAGACCCTGAATAAACATAACCCGGCCTATATTGAGCCTACCTTATCACATAAAACATATATATAGGTATTCTTAGTTATAGCCTGTATATAGCTCAGGAACATGGCCCTGTTCCGTGGTCTTTATTGACAATATTCCCGAGCAAATAGGCCCGCTTTTGTGTTTGTTTGGGGTGGAGAGAAGGGTCTGAACTATTTGCAAGTGTTGTATTTCAATTGCAAAACCTGTGGAACCAGAAATGCTCGGAGCTCTGTGCGGGTCGGTGGGGTGAGGGGCGATAGGAGGTTTTGGCAGGATGTCAGCACTTCTTGCTTTACATGTTTTCAAACCAAAATACTCTGTGCTTTTCTCCAACAACTGGATTCAGGACTAGTATTGAGCTTTAACTTAGTCTCATAGATAGCCATACAGGCCTGCCTTTATTATTTAAAACATCTTTGTTTGTGCTTGTTTTCCTTTTTTGTTTATTATGACTGTTTAAAAGGTGGCTTATTGGATGACATGTGGACAAATATTAGGCCTGTGCGTGTTTTTTGGGACCATCATCATTTAATATTTGGTCGTTGGTAAATATCAATGGAATTATAGCCTACTTTTTATAATATAATTGTTGCTTGTTTGCAGAAAAAACTATGAATGTAACAGCCCCAAAAAAACTGGCTGAGATAAACCTGGAGCCATCGTGTGATGTGGATTGTGGACTTGCTGATGTTAATATTTAGAGCCGATAAAACCAATTCCCATTTAAACGAGAACATTTTAATAAAGGGATTGCATTTTAAAAAAGCCACGAGGAGAACTAACACCACCTCCATGTAGGCCTACTCCTCCTAGACCCCATCTTGACATATCAGGGCTCCTTGCATGTCGCGTTACTCTCAGGTCGTTACTCTCTTTATCGTGTGCAGTGCTTCTGTCATCCCATCCCCTAACCCTAACCTTTCTCCGCAGATGAAGCGGATTTTCCCCCCCAGGTAGTGCACCTGTCCAGCCTACTCCTCCCCCCGTCTCCAGGCTTGACTACAGTACCCAAGGCGCACCGCGTCGCACTCCGCGCCGTCCGCCGCGCTCCTCCGCTGCGCCAGTCCGCCTCGCAGCACTCGTACAACCAGTTGGCTTGGCCCTTTTTTTCTGCCTTCTCACTCTGTGCTGTTGTCTGTGCCTGGTGTCAACCTACGTCGAGAAGACACATCCCTCCCTCTCGACTGTTCGAGGGCTGCTCCAATTTGCCTTCACTTTCCTCTCCACCGGCACCATTGGCTGTCGCTCTGCCCGTCAAGCCGCTTCCTCGTCGGCGGAGTTGAGTAGCAACAGCTCGGAACATCTGGCGGACCAGCGCCGCTCTCTCCCCGTCGCTCCTGTCCTTCCCTCGGCGGCTTGTTATGGAAATGAGTACAAAGTACATCTAGTTTTTTTTTCTCTAGAGGAAGAGATTTGAAGGAGGAAACAGAAAGACGTCGGAGCTGGTTGTCTGTAAGTGCCTGTACCGCCGGAGTCCGACCCGAGGAGGCTCAGTTGAGGGTGGGCTGCGCAGGGTGGAAAGTAGCTAAAGCTGCCTAGCATGCTCTGTTGTCTCCACACACAAGTAGTTGCCATGTTGGTCAGGGTTCGTCGGGGTTCCTCTGGTTTCCTCCCGGTTCCTCCGGGTTGCTCATGGCTCCTCAGCAGCTGTCAAGCCCTCTTTGCAACTCCAGATAGCTTCATAATCCACACTTATGGCTTTACTTTTTTGTTAGCTCTCGTCAGCTATAGCTAGCTGCGTGTGTGTGTGTGTGTGTGTGTGTGTGTGTGTGTGTGTGTGTGTGTGTGTGTGTGTGTGTGTGTGTGTGTGTGTGTGTGTGTGTGTGTGTGTGTGTGTGTGTGTGTGTGTGTGTGTCGCTAGTTTATTTGTTGTATTGGCCGGTATTCTTCCATACTCTTGTGTTGTTATTTAGTAAGGGGAACATCTATTCACACATCTATTCATTGTTGTCCCTCCAGATGGGCTGTGTTTGTTGAGTAGGTTTTCTTTTTCTGGACAAAGGTTACAGACAGTTGTTATGAATGATTGCGTCTAATAAAGTTATAGATGATGTGTAACTAGGTTATAATATTGACCTTACGATTACCTATTGGCATTTGGCTGCTTTATTCAACCCATGTCACCATAAGGGACGCCTGAGACATCTCAAAGTAGAGAGGATGTCTAATCGGTAATGAATAGTGCAGAGGTTGCAATACTGTTGCGCCGACTAGAGTGGTTCTCCCACCACCACCACCAGTCACTGACAGTCTATACAGCTATTCAGTCTACATCCTGGTTATTATCATTAAGTCACTGTTTCTGTCAAACCTTTAAACAACTAGTCACACAGATACAGCCAGCCAGTCTGCAGCCTGGTTATTACCATGAAGTCACTGTCAATCCTTTTAACAACTAAAATAACCTGTGAATCTATACAGTTCAAGTTTAAATGTTCTCTAGTAATTAAAGCAGAAATACATGTGTTGGCTTAAAACTTGGACGTTGGCTATTTATGATTCATTTTATATATATCATTCATATCTTTTCCGCTTGAAATTTATTTATGTAATTACATTTTTGCTTTAAAATCATCTATGCTTTTCCTATTAAAATAATTAGAGCTCAATTTCAGAGCGTTTTAAAACATGAACTGAGACTGTAACCTTTGGTTTTTCCACACACTTGTAGGTTAATATTTCCCCATGTCATTTAAAGAGAAAGACTGCGTTTTAGTCCGGGCAATTAAGGGCTTGTCCACCTTTTGTTTCCGATTTCTCTCATGTGCTCAGTAGGACCCCATTGTTTCTATATTCATTTCTCTGTCCGAAGGGTCGGGGAGTAGGACCCTAACCAGGGTGGGGGGGTCAGCCAACCGTTAAGAGCGGAAAACAATATCAGCTGCGTGCTTCTGTCAGTTGAACATGTCGGTGTTGGTCTTTGTTTATGGCCGCCTGGAAGGAGCGAGGGACATATAGAAAAAGGTGGACTCTATTTAAATATATGGAAGTGGTTCAGCCGGCCGACAAAACTATTCTTTTATGAGCCAAATGGAGAGAGCTGGTAGTCAGTGGTGGCATGTTTCAATTAATTTTCACATGTTGTAAATATTCAGCCTCGCACTACTTTGAGCTCCCCTATTTTCCGTGCGAGAGAAAATAATGTAAAGTGAGCGGCGAGAGACAAAGTTGTGTGGTGGTCGTGGTGGTGGTAGACTGAAAGTGGAGCCTGGTGGCTGGACTGTAGAGGAGGCAGCATATGGCTGTAGAAAGAGCACAGCTGGAGGCAGCATCTCCATCTGAGGATGATGTCAGAGCAGCTGACAGGCTGCCACCGCCCCCCCCCCCCCCCCCTCCCCCTCCCCAGCAGAGCAGAGAGAGAGAGCACACACACACACACACACACACACACACACACACACACACACACACACACACACACACACACACACACACACACACACACACACACACACACACACCCCTCCCCAGTCTTTTATTGTGAGCCTCAGTGGCAGCCTGGGAGAGTTAGTGCGGTGTGTCTTTGCCATGTGTGTGTGTGTGGGGCTGATGATCAGCCAGTTAGGAGTAGTAGTAGGAGGAGGAGGGGGGAGGAGGGGGGAGGTGGAGGGAGGGAGGGAGGTGGTATTTGCTCCCCCTCCAACATCTCCTCCACTTTGCATCTGTCCCTCGCAGTTTGAACAGCGCATTTTTGTCCCTCCTGCCTCCCTCTTGTCCTCTCCTCTTTTACCCGCTCATTGATTCAGAGAGAGAGAGAGAGAGAGAGAAAGGGCAAGACCAATAGAGAGAGCGAGAGAGCAGGAGAGCGAGAGCTAGAGAGATACAGCTATCCCCAGCCCTGGAGTTCAACTATTCGGCTACAGTGGACTTAATCAAGTTGATGCATACTGCTGCAGGTACTGTTGCTCGTGTTGCTCTTGGTGTGTCTGTTTATTTGTGGCTACGATAGACTGAATTGAATACACAGGGGGAGTAGAGTTATACCAGAGTTTCAGTTTTAGGAAGTGTTTTCCTAATGCCCGTGTGTGTGTTTGTGTGTGTGTTCATGTGTGCGTGGACAAGGTTGTTGTAGTGTTGTAGTGAGGCATTGTTGGGCGCTGCGTGCCGATATATAATGGTGTGGTTTGTTTAATTACTGGAGGAATTGCTGAGTTTTGTTTAATTTGTCATCATTGGCAGGGCTTTTTGCTATTTTACGCTTTGTGTTGTTTGACCAAAAGTACAGAATTTAACAAGGAAATTGATTTTTAATTCTGTTTTTGTACAGCTGTTTATTCTTTACGATTTTTCGACAAAACAGACTATTTAAAGTATCAGAAAAAAGTTTATTTTTTTATTTTGTTTTACGCTAATTATTATGTTTTTCATGTATTTTACGCTTCCTTTAAAAAATCGGAAAACATCCGACTAACAATAACCTATTTTTATTTAACAAGCCAAAAAAGCCACGTGCATTTACGTATCCATCCAGTTCAATCTTACCCATAGTGGAATTACATGAGAACTCAGACAGCAGACCCAGATCAGCCCTTTATTTTATGTGGGCTTTTTCCTTCTTCTTTCCTCTTGTGCGTCTCCGCGTCAGCTGGAGTAAAGGAGACTAATTTAGAAGTTGCAGATTTGAGCTGCCTGAATTGGCTAGACAGCTGTAATCGCACTCCCTTCTAGTCTTAATCTCTTTATCTGGCTAGCAGCTGCCATATGGCCCCCGTCAGCTGGATCAGATGTGGGTAAGCCTGCCTGTCCGGCCGCCCCAGCCTCTCTCTCCCTCTCTCTGCTGGGCTCTCTCGTCCCGAACCTCTTCCTCATCCGCGTCCTGTACTGCCGGTTCTTCTAGGGTGAAGGGCGAGATTCTCCTGGGCTGTATACCAGGTCGCACACCTTCCCGACCGACCGACCGACCGGCCGACACACACACACACACACACACACACACACACACACACACACACACACACACACACACACACACACACACACACACACACACACACACACACACACACACACAGAGCGCACCCAGCTTCTCCAAGACTAGCTCCACCGGCTAGTCTTTATTTTTAGCCATCTTTAAGGATTAGGATTGATGCTGTGACGAGCAAGGCACTTACAGTGATTGTATTGTAAATCTTCTTCTCTTCTCCGCACTGGTGTCTGGAGGTGACTGGGCGGGGTGGGGGGGGGGGGGGGGTGAGAATGGGGACAGCTACAACTACAGCGTGGTGGATGTGCAGGGTACTTCTTCAACGATTCAAATTAAAGGGCCGGGCGCAGGGGGCGGTGGCGGCGAGGAGGGGTTGTGTTGTGTTGTGTGTGTGTGTGTGGGGAGGGGGGCCTTGGCTTAAGAGGGGTGGAGGGGGGTTCACCCTTGTCTATGTAAGCCCCCTCATTAGGGGGAGTATGAACCCGGGCGAGCGAGCGCTCAGACACACACACACACACACACACACACACACACACACACACACACACACACACACACACACACACACACACACACACACACACACACACACTCGCAAGTAGGAACAGACGCACACACATGGAATACTTTGGACTCATTCAAATGAGGTGATTTAATTGCTTGTGGTAACAGTGTGTGGAGAAGGACACTCTGTTTTCCAGACCAGGATACATTCACTTGGTTAACAGGTGGGACTTTTCCCATTAAATACCCTTAAAAAAAGACAACACACTCATTACCCCGCTCTTTTGTTTTTGAAATGGCGTTTTTGTTTTCTGTCTATAGAAAACTCATTACGTATTATTGTGTGGATGCCCAGTGTTTTTGCGTGTGTGTGTGTGTGTGTGTGTGTGTGTGTGTGTGTGTGTGTGTGTGTGTGTGTGTGTGTGTGTGTGTGTGTGTGTGTGTGTGTGTGTGTGTGTGTGTGTGTGTGTGTGTGTGTGTGTGTGTGTGTGTGTGTGTGTGTGTGTGTGTGTGTGTGTGTGTGTGCCCGTGCTGTGTGTGTGAGCGAGCGGGGTCACTCTTGCCTTTCTCCTGGTTTGTGCTCGGCAGCTGCAGGGCTGTGCTCGGGCGTCTTGCGTTGGACCTGTTTTAAACCTGGGCTATTTTGAAACACCAGCTCTCACTCCTTCCCTTCCCCGACTTAGACTGTGTGGAGGTGTGCTGGTAGTTGGGAAGGCAACCGTTTGTGTGCGCCAGTGTACGTGCGGAGGACAGTGTGTGCCAGCTGAAAGCCGGTTACCTAAAGGGGCCAGGACAGGCCAAAGTGGGTTAATAAAAATACCCAGGCCAGCGTAGGAGAGGTTACAATCCAGAAGTGGAGGCAGAGGAGGTGGAGAGATGGAGACGGAGAGAGATTTGGATGGAGAGAGACGCAGAAATATAGAGAGAGATCTAGATAGAGAGAGATAGACATAGCATAGATTGAAAGGGTCATTCCTGGTTCATTATGGTGTTGTGGTAAGATTTTAACATGATTATTTAACAGTAAATGTTGTTGTAATGTTTCACTTCGTTATGCTTTATATTCAAGCATTTCTTTGTGCGGTAAATAGCGGGCCGCTTTGTGAAATGGGAAGGCAAAAATGTAGAATGTCTGCATGTCTCTGAGGAGATATACCAAGGTGTGATTTACACCTGTAAGGTGTTATATTTCCACTTGTTGCGCTCTGGTTTCAAATCGACAAGAGGAAGAAAGAAAAGAAGTATTATTATTATTATTATTATTATTATTATTATAATTATTATTATAGTGAATTACAGAAATATTCTTTATCTTTACAATTATTGAGCAAATATGAATCCTATTCTTTCTTGTATAGATATATGTATTTGTATATATATATATAAATACATTGAAATTGTTCAAATATTATAGTGATTTTTCCATTAGAGTGATTTAATATAGCAGACTAGTAAATAGAAAGCGTTAAAATATCCTCCTTTTATCTTGCCATCTCCCCAACTATCTCTGAGACTCGAAATTAAGCACTTTCTACAAAGCCCAAAAATATAATTTCAGGGGACTGCAGTATAAAGTAAAAAAAATGCAGTTCGAAATTTTTATATTCAATTTATTATACTCTATTCTCATTGTCTTTTTGATGAAACAGAAACACACCTTGGAGCTGATACACGACGGGCCAGGATAATTGGGAGTTTCCTCCCTTTCTTTCGTATCTCTCTCCCTGTCGGGGCATTGCAACTTGCATACCTTCTATATTTCTCCTCTGGGGGAGAAGCTATCGCCGCGCCGATGGCACGCTCCATCCGCTAAACAACCTGACCTCTGACCCCCTGTGTCTCTCCCTGTGTCCCCCCAGGTTATGAGGACGGCAGGATGGAGTTTCCAGACCACAGCAGACACTTGCTCCAGTGTCTGAGTGAGCAGCGCCACCAGGGCTTCCTGTGCGACTCCACCGTGCTGGTGGGCGACGCCCAGTTCCGCGCCCACCGCGCCGTGCTGGCCTCCTGCAGCATGTACTTCCACCTCTTCTACAAGGACCAGCTGGACAAGCGGGACGTGGTGCACCTCAACAGCGACATCGTCACGGCGCCCGCCTTCGCCCTGCTGCTGGAGTTCATGTACGAGGGCAAGCTGCAGTTCCAGGCGCTGCCCGTGGAGGACGTGCTGGCCGCCGCCAGCTACCTGCACATGTACGACATCGTCAAGGTGTGCAAGAAGCGGCTGAAGCGCAAGGGCGTGGAGGCGGACGTGGCGCGGCCCGAGGACGAGGCGGCCTCCAGCGGCTCGGACAAGGCGGACAGCGCCTCGGACGCCTCGCCGGGCCGGCCCGCCACCGCCGACCTGCTGCCCAGCGACGAGGACGACGAGGAGAAGCCCGAGGCGGCCGCCGCCCTGTGGCTGAGGATGCCCGCCGCCGAGAGGGCGGGCACGCCGCTCGGCACGGCCAGCCCCCGGCAGGGCGAGGCGGAGGGCGCGGCGGGGGACCGAGGGAAGCTCCCCTCCCCGGCCGGCAGCCCCAGCAGCTCCCTCTCCCAGAGGTCCCAGCGCTCCCAGCGCTCGGCCGGCTCCCGCGTCGCCCGCAGGGGCAGGAAGGTGTCGAGCGACGCGGCCGACTGCGTCCTGGACCTGTCGGTCAAGCCCGTCGCCGGGGGCCACCACGGGAGCCTCCTGCACCCGTCGTTCCTGAGCGGGGCGTCGGGGCCCGACGGCACGCTGGGCGTGAGGGTGAAGATCGAGAGGGGAGTGGCGTCGGACGAGGAGGAGGAGCGCGGCGTCTACGAGATGGAGCACAGCGGCGTCACCAAGGCCACCACGCCGAGCGCCAACGGGGGCCTGGGCCACCACGGGGTCACCGGGCCCCTGTCGGCCCAGCGCCGGCTGGGCCTGGAGGCCCACCTATCAGCCCTGCGCGAGGCCTCGCTGGCCACGGAGCTGGAGAAGGAGAAGGCCCCGGGGGACAATGGGGACATGCTGGGGGCCGAGAGCGAGCGCTCCCAGCATGCAGAGGCGGCCAGCATGGACACCACCCTGCTGCCCTACGTGTCCAACATGCTGTCGGCGCCGCACCACGCGCAGATCTTCATGTGCCCGCTGTGTAACAAGGTGTTCCCCTCGCCGCACATCCTGCAGATCCACCTCAGCTCGCACTTCCGCGAGCAGGAGGGCATCCGCGCCAAGCCCGCCGGCGACGTCAACGTGCCCACGTGCTCCATCTGCGGCAAGACCTTCTCCTGCATGTACACGCTGAAGAGGCACGAGCGGACGCACTCGGGCGAGAAGCCGTACACGTGCACCACGTGCGGCAAGAGCTTCCAGTACTCGCACAACCTCAGCCGGCACGCCGTGGTGCACACGCGGGAGAAGCCGCACGCGTGCAAGTGGTGCGAGCGGCGCTTCACGCAGTCGGGAGACCTGTACCGGCACATCCGCAAGTTCCACTGCGAGCTGGTCAACTCGCTGTCGGTGAAGAGCGAGCCCCTGGCTCTGCCCAACGTCAGGGACTGGGCCATAGAGGACAGCTCCCAGGAACTGTGGAAGTAGAGACACTGGCGGGGTGGAAGAGCAGGGGAGGTATTAGAGAGACAGAGGGGAGGAAGGATGGGAGGAAGGGAAAAAAAGGCAGTTTGAAAGAGAGAGGTCAGAGGGAGATGGTAAGGTGGTGGTTGTTTCGGCGTTAAAATCACTCTCGTTTCTTGTACGTCGCAGATCTCATTCAATTGCACTTTAATAGCACATGATAATGTTACTACTGATTTCATTTTTGGTTTGTCTGTGGGTCATTTTGTCTTATGCTATTTTATTCACCCAGTTTATTTTATTTTATTGATTCTGTTTGCTGAGATTTTTTTTAAAATCCTGTGTTTAAAATGTGGGTCGACAACAGAGCCACCTGCTGTTAAATGTTTCACTGTGTGTGTGTGTGTGTGTGTGTGTGTGTGTGTGTGTGTGTGTGTGTGTGTGTGTGTGTGTGTGTGTGTGTGTGTGTGTGCGTGTGTGTGTGTGTGTGTCTGCGTGTGTGAATGCGTGTGTGTATGCGTGTGTTAAATCACAACACTGGCTAGTTGAGGTCAAAACACACTGAAGTGAAAAACATCCAACAATTACAAAATACCAAACGGGTACAGTGACTATCGCCTCCATCTACACCACGCACACAGGACCTCTTGGACGTGTGTGTGTCCATCTACACCACGCACACAGGACCTCTTGGACGTGTGTGTGTGTAGCTGTGTGTGTGAGGCTGGGTGTTTTTGAGAGACACTGTTATTCAGGCAAAAGTTCACCTGACATGCATGCAAGTCGGCATGTTGTGTGAGTGTGTTAGTGTGTGTTAATATTATTATTATTATTATTATCATTATTATTATGTTTTATGTTTATTATTATTATGGAGGGTTTTTTGCGATGCACTCCAGGTATCTCAAGTTAAGCTCTTTGCTCTGTGTGTGTGTGTGTGTGTGTGTGTGTGTGTGTGTGTGTGTGTGTGTGTGTGTGTGTGTGTGTGTGTGTGTGTGTGTGTGTGTGTGTGTGTGTGTGTGTGTGTGTGTGTGCGCGTATACACATGCTTGTGTGTGTGTATGAGGGAAGGCTAACTGTCATACTAATGGCACTCATGCAATGCACAGCCTCTTTTTTTACTTCCAATCAATTTGAAGTATTTTCTAAAAACGAAAAAGACCTTTACAAATTATTAATATTATTATTGTTGTTATTATTGTTATAGATTCTTTTCTTAAATCTAGATGGCAGTCTTTAAAAAAAATCTTCTTGTCGAAAAAGGTATTTAATTTAAGTTGGGTGTACATTGTTGCGCTATTGTTTTACAACATATTGTTATTTTATTTTTTACCATTAATGTTCTAATTATTATTAGTATTTCAAATTTTTAAAGTGGACCTGCTGTTGTTGCATGACGTCCATACCTGTATATTTTTGGGGAAAAATGTGAATTTGCTGTATTACTGTACACATTGTAATTGATCAAATAATTGACGACAGACTTTCTTTCTCTTTTGGTTCCTTTGTGAATACTACTGCAGGGTGGGGTCTGTTGAACAGCTGTTGAATATTGTGCCCACGGATACCGACAAACGCATGAAATATCATTTATATTTAATTTAGTGTGATACATTGGACCGTTTGTCAGTTGCTTTTCCTGGACGGGGTCGGAGGCAGAGGGGGGCAGTGGAGAGGGGGGCGGAGGGAGGGGGGGGGGGGTGTTCCTGGTCCGCTGTGGGGGGTCACCGGCGGACCACTGGAAGAATGTTCCGGCAGGTTTTCCCATGGTTCAGGTGGAGAGAGAGCAGCGTGTTGATGCACTAATCTCCCTGCTATGACTGTGTGTGTGTGTGTGTGTGTGTGTGTGTGTCTGTGTGTGCGTGTTTGAGAGAGTGCGTGTTGGGGGGAGCGATTGTGCGTCCGTTCTCGTGACTAGTTTATTTCTAGTCCACTTAACCTACTGAATAGCTCCATCCCCACTGCTTCTCCTCTACCACCGCTCGCTCTATCTGCTGCAGTGTGTGTGTGTGTGTGTGTGTGTGTGTGTGTGTGCGTGCCATTGCTTCCCATCTGTGCCGCTCTTCTCTCCAGCACTAGGCTCGTTCAGGCTAACTCCTCGATTTCAGCCTTGTCCTTGCGACACTTATTGCCATGTCCTCTCGAATGTGACCCACACTGGTCTGGGGGCGAGAGAGGTAGAGAAGAGCTGAGGAGAGAGGGAGCCATAAGGAACGATGAGGAACAGCCATGTTTTATACTGTCCTGCTGCAAGTTGAAGGGTCAAGGTTTTGTTTTATTTATTTATTAATATTTTCTCAGCGTATCATTTAGAGACAATGTGTGCTACAGCACGGTGAAATACACACTTGAAGAAGGGGTATGAGAACTAGTTCCACAACGACGTCTGTGTGTCTGTTTATGCGTGTGCATATTTGCTACTGAAAGTATCCTTCATTTGGGATTATACACAATTGGCTTGCCTGATGGCACCTTTAGAGTTAAATTTCAGATTTCTTTTTTATTTCAAAAATAATTTATAAATGAAAGATGCCTTTATTTAAAAAATGTAATGCTATTCACATATGTGATACTGTATAGCACTGAAAAAGACTTGTTTGAAATCCTAATGAACTAAATGGGGATTTATACTTTTGTCAGACGTCCTTTTCTGATAATTCTATTTTTGCTGCATTTTAATGTTACAGATCTGGGCTCAGAACAGTGTGCAGTTTGTTAACACTTCTATGTTATAATAATTGACATTATGGTGCAACCACATTTAAATGTAGTCTTGAGAATATGATGAAATTCAACGCACTGTATTTCTGATGCGGACACCCTATCCAGACCACACCCATCGCTGTGTGCGGGTGGCCTTCGTGCGACGTCGTGATGTGTGTGTGTGTGTGTGTGTGTGTGTGTGTGTGTGTGTGTGTGTGTTGTGTGTGTGTGTGTGTAAGTGTGGGTGTGGATTGTGTGTGGGTGTGTGTGTGTGTGTGTGGGCAGAGTTTGCAGTGGCATGATGTGCTAGAGTTGTGTGTGCCCACCCTATCAGTTATCAGCGGGTGGATCGGGTGGGGCGGGCTCACCATAGAGGGTGCTTAGCAACGCTGGAAGCGCGGTCAACAAAGCGAGAACTTTTTTGTTTTGGTTTGTGTTAGTGGTGTCTGTCGCTCCAAACGTTCACTTCTGGGACACTAAGGGCAGCAGAGGCCTGTGTTGTCACCCTTCCACGATGTCCTTTAGTCCCCTGGGGTTTCTACTTTCAGCTCCGTTCGTTTCCTGCGAGGGTGTGGTATAGCTATGTGATCCGCCTTAAACCTGCTGTAGCCAGGACGATGTATCGGTGCGGGGATTATGGGATGGCTGTCGTTGTGCTCGAACTGACCGGCTTCACATCTTCGCTGTGCTTACTTGAAAACTCACGGGCGAGATATTTAGCAAGCTGTATGAGAAGAGTTTAATCAGTCAATGTTCAAATGTAGACAAGGTTATGAAGGGGGGGGGGGGGGGAGGTGAATACATCTCTTTCAGAAGGACAATCGCTGTCTGGGGAGGAGGTGGGGGTGGCAAAGAAGCAGATTTTGATTTAAATATATTTGCTCTTCCTTGAGATTTGATTTTCTTTGCTTTTATGTTCTTTCTTAAACAATGTAGTCATTTTAGCTTTGACAATCATAGTTGGTTTGGTTTTGTTTTTTCTCTCAAGGGGAGTGAATTCTAATGGTGTTTAGTTTTGTAATTTTTTTGGCGTGCTGTTGTTGACATTTCTAAATTGTGTACCAACTGCAATAAATTATAAGAATCTTGAAATTCAACCTCTGAATCTGTGAATGTTTTTTTCAATCAACAGTCAACAGCATAAGTACATGTTTTAAGTTGATTCTCCAGCCAATGCAGCAGTGCAGCATCAGTCCTTGCCCTCAGGGAGTAGGCGTGTTTTAGGTCCATGGGAGCGGCACGGCCGATGTGTGGAGCTACCAGCGTGTATGATGCTGGCTGCTGCATCGGCTGAGGCATGAGCTGGACCTGGACAAAATGTGCGGCAGATTGCAGAGAACTAACCTCTACAACATACACGCTACACAGCACGG
>OLKM01001236.1:91061-93561 GCA_900291075.1 Melanogrammus aeglefinus | reverse complement strand
ACAATTTCTAGACAATTAGTTAACTGTTAATCAACTGTTAGCTAATGCTTATTTCTGCATGAACTAGTGTTAATTAAAGCTAGGGTATGCGATTTTGGGGAAAACAGCCGTTGAGATTCCGTTGCGTTCTCTCTGGTCCCTCCCTCCCACGCGCTACCTGCTGTAGCTCCTCCCTCCCAACGTCAGTGATGCGCGTTCATGTGAATTCAGTTACATTGATAGGAAGACGAAACACCATGTCCGATTCCGAGGTAATTAAACATTAGTGCTGATAACTGCATAAGTACACTATATAGCATCAACATCTTACTCACAGACATACCATGTATGTTATCTTAAAATCATTATTGTAATTGCGCTGGTAGAAAGGTAGCTGTATCAGCCAAGCAAGTTAGCAAACTAAGTGCAACTGTAATTTGTCAGCATAAGCTGCTAGGCTCGTGAACGCTCACGCAGGGACGCACGAACGTCGGTGCCAAGTTGACGGACAGTCCCACAGCCAATAAGAACGGAGAATCGGAGCCTCGCTCTGATTGGTCAAAGTGTACATGAGCGGTGGCAATTTTTTGGGGGGGCACACAGAGGCAGGGGAGAGCAAAGTGATGTGCAGATATTCTCAGAGCACTTCGCCTACATATAGCTGACTGGCTATTATGATATTTTTGCTAAATATTTCAGTAAAAAAATCACCTACCCTAGCTTTAATGGTTAATTGTGCTTTAGTATTATTAATGGTTAAATAATACTCAAGTGTTACTGTGTTTATATGTGTGTACATTTGTAAATGTTAATTTACATATATGTATGTGTGTGCCTCTGTATTTTTGTGTGGGTAAATATAAATGTACACATATGGGTTTGTGTGTGTGTGTGTGTGTGTGTGTGTGTGTGTGTGTGTGTGTGTGTGTGTGTGTGTGTGTGTGTGTGTGTGTGTGTGTGTGTGTGTGTGCGCGCGTGTATTTACGTATGTATGTATGCGTGTGTGCTTATGCATTTATTTGCATGTGTGTGTGTGTGTGTTCATGTGTGTGCGCGTGTGTCTGCGTTCATGTGTGTCTGTGTTCATGTGTGTGTGTGTATATATATACTGTATATATATACTGTATATATATATATATGTGTGTGTGTGTGTGTGTGTGTGTGTGCGTGTGTGTGTGTGTGTGTGTGTTTACGTCTCTGTGTGTGTGTGTGTTTGTGTGTGCTCTTCGATGCCAACCTCTCCGCTCCCTCCCAGCTCTGGCCAGGAACGACCCATCTGTCACATTCCTCCTTCCATCTTTCCCTCCCTCCTTCTTCCCGCTGCACTCTGTCCATCCATCCCTCCCTCTGTGTGCTCATCCCTTTTTCCATCCCTCCTGCCTCTCTCTCTCTCTCTCTCCCGCTCTAGGCCTTCTGTCCTACCTTCCCTTTTATTCCACTCCTCAGCATTCCCTTTCCAACCTCCCTCTCTCCACCTCCTCTTTTTCCTTCCCACCACACCTCCTTTCCTCCTCTATGAATTTGCCCTCCGTACCGACCTCATCTAACCCTTGACCCTGTATTCCATTGAGCTGAATATGAAGATGTCCTCAAACACAGACCCTCATTTCATCCTCCACAATAACCGCCCCCTCCCCCTCCCTCTGAACTCCATCATGCATGCCAGTGTGTCTGTGGGCATCTCCAGATTGCTTGATGTAAATTCTTTATTCTTTAAGTACATCTAAAGAAGAGAGGAGAAGCGTATGGCCTCTCCAGCCTGTGTAATCAGAACACGAGCATCACAAGACCCCGGGTGTAGCCCCCAAACCCCTCTTTCCATGGTGGCCCCTAACTCTGGGGCCAATCTGGATGTGAAGCAGGGAGCCCCCAGGCCTGGTGTCAGTGTTCCATGCCGAACCGGACTGATAGGATCTGGGTCGCTGGGGGGGGGGAGATCCATGGGACCTGGCACTACACCGGGTACATCGTCGTCAGGGCTGTAGCCCGGGGTCTACTGGCAGTGCCCCATGCGTTGGATTACTGACGGCAGCTTGGGACCATCTGTATGGTGGTGGAGTGGGGGTGGGGATGTAGGTGGTGGGGTGGGTAAGGGATGAGCAGAAAAGAGCAGACAGGACCAAGAGGACTCAGAGGAGGCGTCCCTCAGGGTTCTGTTCCGGGTCCCTTTCTCTTTGCTCTGAACACCATGGGTACTATAAGCTAGGCAGATGATGATACACAACTCATTCTGGACAAGACTAAGCTGCTCTTCCTACCATGGAAGTCTTCTTCCCTCCAGCACCTCTCAAGAACAAACTTAGATGTGTTCAGCTGTCCTTCGCCATAAATATGGCTGCACCAACCTATTCCTTCAGATTCATGCTCCACAACATCAGAAGGACGCGTCTGTTCCACACCCAGAAGGCCACGCAGGTTTTCGACCTTGTTCTTGTCTTCTCATGGCTAGACTTCTTCATCTCCATTCTGGCTGGTCCCCCAGCATGTGCCATTCGTCCTCCGCAGCTCCTTTCAGAATGGA